>PVIR01017179.1:0-35391 GCA_004026965.1 Petromus typicus
TCACATCACAGCAATCCTCCTGTCTCTGCCTCCCAAGTGCTGGGATTACAGGTGTGAACTACCACGCCCGGCACTGTGGTATGTGGTACTGATTGCTGCTGGGGTGAGTCTCCACGCCCAGTATTGTTATGTGGTTACCGGGGATCGAACCCGGGTCCTTGCACTTGCAAGACAGGCGCCGGAACCACTGAGCTAACTCCCTGGCCCTCTTCTCCTCTTTATTTACGTATGTCTGACTTATCTCACTTAAAACAGTAATGGTCTAGGGCCGGGATTAGCTCATGGGCAAGGCACCTGTCTGGCAAGCACAAGTCCTGAGTTTGATCTCCGGTACCCCCCCCCCCAAAAAAGTGTATGGTCTCAAGGTGCATCCATTTAGTTAGAAATATCTCAGCCTTCTTTGTGTCATAGTAGTACTCCACTGCAATCACAAATCACATCTTCTCTGTCCTGATGGGCATTTGGGCTGTTTCCAAGATTCAGCTATTACAACCTATGCCACCATGGGTGCACATTCCACTCTGTTAAGATGCTTTTAATTTTTTTGGAAAGATACTTAGAAGGGAAACAGGTGGGTCAAAAGGAATCTGTAGTTTCAGTTTTTTGAGAAATCTCCACACTGATCTCCACAGTGATCACACCAGTCTACATTCCCAGCAACAGTGGAGAAGGGTTCCTTTTTCCCCACAGTCCCACCAGCATTTGTTATTGATTGATTTCTTCATAATAGCCACTTTTTTGGAGTAAGATAGAATTGCAGTGTTATTTTATATTTATTTTTGTTTTGTTTTGGTGAGGATTTTTGTTTTGTTTTGGGACAGGGTCTTACTATGTATTTCACACTGGCCTTGAACTCACTATGTAACCCAGGCTGGCCTTGAATTTGTGGTGATCCTCTTGCCTCAGTCTCCTGAGTGCTGGGATTACAGGAATCCAGCATTGCACCAGATATCGGTGTTGTTTTGATTTGCATCTTTCAAATGAGCCGTGATGTTGAACATTTTTTCATATATTTATTTGCCATTTTAAAGAAGGTGAGAATATTAACAATAGCTAATTCATAAGGTTATTTTGAGGCTTAAAGTTGTACTCAGAAAACACTTTGAGAGCTGAATGTGTGGACACATGCCTGTGATCCCAACACTCAGGAGGCTGAGGTGAGAGGATCTCTGTGAGTTTGCAGCCGGCCTGGCATACATTATGAGTCTAAGGCCAGGCTGAAGTGCATATAGCTAGATTGTTTCAAAAAGCGGAAAGAAAAACAAGGGCCAGGGATTTAGCTCAGTGGTTCCAGAGTCTGCCTGGCAAGTGAAAGTCCTGAGTTCCATCCCTGGTAACCACATACCACAGTGCCTGGTGTGGTGGCTCACTCCTGCAATCCCAGCTCTCGGGAGGCAGAGGCAGGAGGACTGCTGAGAGTTCAAGGCCAGCCTAGGCCACATGGTGATTTCAGGGCCAGCCTGGGCTACAAAAGGGAGACCTTGTCTCAAAAACTAAAAAAGAAAAAAAAAAAACATAAAAAGCACTTTGACCATTGCCTTTCATGCATTAAATACTCAAGAAATGCTAAACCTCTTCACCTACTCCAACCTACACTCGACAGGAATCACCAAGTACCCAAGAGTGATGTAGGCCTGGGGTCTTACCCGGTGGTATCTGGCTCAGCTTCATCTTACTCCAAGTTTCCCAGGCATGTACTAAAGGAATTTCCTATTTGACTTCAAATGTCCTCCATAATCTGAGCCCTTAGCTGACTAATGCACAGTCACCTTCCCCTTCTCTGAACTAACTCCCTTGGCAGTCAAAGTCAGAGCCATGTAATTGAACACGCACAATCATTTTGGGGGTGATGGTCTTATCTCCTCAAGAAACTGATAAATTTCTTTAAAAAAAAATCCGATGCCAGGATGGAACCCAAGGCTTGACAAGTGCCCCCTCACTGAACCCCAACTCCAAAGCAATACTTTCCTTTAGAACAGTTGGTTGAGGGCCAAGGCTTAATGTCATTCTCAGGAAGGAGGCTGAGACAGGAGGATCATCAGTTCAAATTCTGCCTAGACAGCATAGTGAAACCTCAAAATAATAAATGAGTAAGGAATGGCAGAGTGCCCCTCATCAAGGTCCCCAGTTCTGCAAAAGAAAATAAAAAAATAATAAGGAAAGCCAGGCATGGTGGTGCATGCCTGTGATCCCAGCACTCAGGAGGCTAAAGCAGGAGGATTGCCATGAGTTTGAGGCCAGCCTGAAATACACGAGTGAGGCCTTGCCTCAAAAAAACAAAATAAACTGGGGATTTAGCTCAGTGGCATCAATGCCTGCCTTGCAAGCACAAGGTCATGAGTTTGATCCCCAGTACAAAAAAAAAAAAAAGAGATCAAAAAAACAAAATAAAGGGACCGGGGATTTAGCTCAGTGGCAGAGGCAGGAGGATTGCTGTGATGTGAGTTGGAGGCTGAGTTCAGGGCCAGCCTGAACTAAAGTGAGACCCTGTCTCAAAATATAAATAAATAAATAAATAAAATAAAATTAAATTAAATTTTAAAACTCCTGGTAGATATATTTTCTCCTCTTCTCCCCTCCATCCCACCCATCATACAGCCCCATGCTGAAATCCCAGTGGGTGTCCAGGAAATATGTACCAATTGATATCTCCATGTACCCAGAGACAGCCAAGAGAAGCTGAGGCCTGAGGCTTTCTGGCACTGAGCTCCAGGGGGTGAAGAGCAGGAAGCGGAGGCCTGGTTTCCACTGACTTGCACCACTCTTTTCTTTGCGGCCACTCACGCTGCACAATGGATAGGGTCTCAGGGAGTCCTCAGTGGTGAGAACCTTGAAACTACACTGGCGAATGGCTGACAGCCTCTGTTTACCTAAATGACTCCAGGAGTTGTTGCTTGTATATAATACACTTTGCAGTTCAACTGCCTTGCCCCTGAGAGTAGAAGATCTTTTCTTGTAGGCCTTTGGGTTCTGAGTGCGACTGGAAACACTTTGGTCTCTTCTAACCACTCAGTACATACACAGTGAGCAGGTGACCAACGGGCACGGCGACCCTGCGATCCTAGAGGGGCTGAAACTCCGCCATCCTCACCCCTCGCCTCGCCTGCGGGTTCCATCACCTGTGGCTTCCCCTTCCCCACTGCGGTCTAGTCTTCGAGGCCGAGAGCTGGAGAGGAAAGCGTCCAGTGCAGAAGCCCCCCCTCTGCCAGGGCACGGGAGGCTGGGAGCATCGAGGATCCCAGGCCCACTTCTGTTTCCCAGACAGGACAAACATGAGCACCGTGTGTGACAGCAAAGCTGCTTTTCCTCTGGGACGGGGTAGCAACTCCAGGCTATGTGATCTATGGCTCCAAACCCATTGGGAACTCAGGCCGATCAATCTTGTTTAATGATTGTGTGTTGGAGGAGGTGGGGCTGGTTAATGTTTGTCTGGTTCCTCTTGGGCTGTGGGCCATTTCTGGCTCAGGCCTTGTACTCATTGTCCCTCCCCTGGGCTGGGCTGACAGTACCTAGTGGCATAAGGCACACACGCCCGCAGTCTCAGGAAAGGGCAGCAGCAGCCAGGTGTGGCGGTGGCAGTGTCGGAGAGGTGAGGACGGGAGGCTGCGGGAGGTGGGGTGGAACAGCTGGTGCGGCACAGGGCTGAGGGAGGGTTGAGCTGGGGGCTGGGAAGAGGCCAGAATCTTGTCATCTCTTGACCTCGGGACTCAGCCGCTCGGATCCCCTGCATGCTTCCCTCAGAGCTGGGCGGAGGCTGCTCCTGCCAGGCGCCAAGATCACTTAGCTTCTTTCTGCAGTCTCCAACTCTGACACTCTTCCAAGGCTCCAAGCTTCTGCTCCTCTCACTCATTTCTTTTTTGTATTTGTTTGAGAAATGGTCTCAGTATGTAGCCCAAGCTGGATTCGAACTCATAGTCATCTTCCCACCTGACTCCCGAGCACTGGGATTACAGGAGTGCACCACCACGCCTGGTACACTCATTTTTTTTCCTAAGCCAGATTCCCAGAAACCCCACTGGGGTCTCCCTTGACTCAAGGCAGCCAAGTTCATCTTTCTGAGATACTTTTGCCACACAGGGTTAGGGTTCAGTGAGACCATTGGGCAATACCATCTGTTGTTTCCCTTCCCTGATTACAAGGCGAACCAGGCACGCACCCAGCGTGGGCTTCGGGGAGGTAAATAATACAGTGTACTCAAGTGGGCTACAGACAGACAGCCAGTCTGGCTGAGGATCTAGATGTGTATGTTTCCATTTTCTTGAAAGAGTCAGGTAAGTCGAGCTAAGCTTGGGGTAACTAAAAGCTTGGAGATTTAAAGGAGCAGTGCCTTCAGCTGTCTGTAACTCATTCCAGCTGTTGGGACTGGTGTAGCAGGATGCATGGACGTAGAAAATGAAACAAGAAGAAGATACACACAAGAGGCATTGCAATGGACAGAAGTATAGACAAAGATGAGCCACAGCGATAGGGGAGAGACCTGGGCCTGAGTGAGAGGCCGCTATGACTCCTAGTCTGAGTTCCAGCACTTGTTTTCTAGCTTGGTGATAAGTTACTCTACTTCTCTGAGTTGCCATTTACCTCCTGTGTGAATTGAAGACAACAGCTCATGGCCCACAGAGGTGTTGTAAGGGTGAGAACGCATAAACATTCAGTTTTTAGCACATAATAGACAGTCTATAAATGGTGACTTTTACTATAAGCCTAAGTTGAGAGCAAAAGGAAGTCAGGAAGAACCAAAGACTAGCAGAAGAGCTGTCATTAGCAAAAGTTTTCTCTGGTACCAGGGACCGAACTCGGGACTCTCCACTTGAGAGGCAGGTGCCAGGACCACTGAGCTAAATTAGCAGCTCAGCAAAGGTTTCTTTTTTAAAAGACCACAGAATTGTTTCTCAGCCTTTTGGCTAAGACCAAGTGAAATGACCACAGCAGAGAGAAGGAAAGAGAAAAGTGGATGAACTAGACTGGATGTGACCAAGCCTGGCCACAACATGTGTATGGCAGCATGGAAAGGCTATGTCCCACAGCTGAAATACTGGACAACCTCACGGTGGAGGCTGGGAAGATAAGCAGGGAAGAGGAAGAACTAGAGGAATTCAGCCTTAACCACACCAGACTGATGAAGGCAGCCAGAAATTCAGAGGGAAATCTCAAAGCAGACCCCGTGTCTCTTCCTAAACGTAGGCTGCCTAGGAAATGGGAGAATGTGTGGTCTGAACCCAGCTAGGCTTCTCTGCCCTAATCTCCAACGGTCAACCCTCAACCTCAACACAAGGATTTTCCTGTAGTTGGAAGGAAGAGGGCAGAAGTGGGGACAGAAAGAGACAGATTTGATGAATGTGTTGTGCTGCACGCGCGCACGCGTGTGTGTGTGTGTGTGTATGCACACACACGTATATGAGCCACTCTGTACAGGGAGGAAAATAAGTTTTTGAGTTATGAGCTTGATCTCAAGTTAGAATATAAGCTCCTTAAAAAACAGAAGTCCCCAGGCTGGAGATTTAGTTCAAAAGGGGCCAGAGATGTAGTTCAGTGGCACCATGAACCTACCTGGCAAGCGCAACGTCCTGAGTTCGATCCTTAGTAGTGCAAAAAATAAATAAATAAATTAAATTTAAAAGGAATAAATAAATAAAAGTAAGTCCCCCCAAACAGTGCTGTGTATACAGGGCAGAGGAAGACACATTTGGAACATGAGTCTACCAGTGCAATTGTCACTGAGGCAAATTACCTAGCTTCTCCTTCCTGGCCTGAAAAATGATTATAACAGGACTGTTGTAACAACTACGAACAGTCTGTTAATTTTGTACTGTGCTCCAGTGCTGGGGCAAAACAGAAGCCTGAGAAATCCTATCTAACTAAACATGGGCGTCAAACACACCTTGAGCAACACAGAGCATATCAATACCTGGACTTTAACCCAAAGTCACAAAAACAGCTTGGATTTCAAGATCAAGTCCCTCCCCTGGATGTTTTTAAAATGCAACTTGTGGCCTAATGATGTTGACATAGGGACTATTTCTCTTTCCAAAGGGGAAAGCAAAAAGTGAAATCCCAGTGACCATACAAGGGTTCTTAGAGGCCCTACAGGGCGCTGTTGACTACCTCCCAGAGAGCTCTAGACGATAAGAGGCAGAGAACTACAAAAACTTAGAAACTCAGGGGCAGCCAGCGTGTCGGGGGCACCACTGCAGGGGAAGACAGAACAGCTACGGTCGGCCTTGGAGTCTGAGAAAAGGAACAGGGAAAAAACCCTAGACCAAATAAGGAGGCAGTGCAAAACTCTGGATAAGAAAAAAAAAGTAGTGTCGATTGATAGGAAAGGAGAGGAGTGAAAGGAATATAAAAGAATGACTAGTTTTGCAACCCCCTACTCCTAAAAAATATCTAGATAGAAAAGTTATAAATCTATTCAAGGCAACAGAGTTTATGGGAAAGAATATGGGCTTTAGAGTTGACTTGTCCTGACTCAAATCTCAGACTTCTCATATGTTGATCATATGACCCTTATGCAAATTGTTTTGCCCTTGTTTGTCTCAGTTTCCCCCTCTGTGATATGAGAATAAAAATAACATCTAAGGCTGGGCATGGTAGTTCAAGGCTGTCATCAATACTCGAGAGGCTGAGGCAGAAGGATTGCCACTAGGGAGGCCAGACTGGACTACACAGTGAGACCCTATCTCTTGAAAACAAACAAAACACACAACAAACAGAAAAAGCAACATTTTCCCTGATGAACGTTTGTTCTGAAGATCACATCAGAGAGTGCATGTGTGAAGGCCTGGTACAAAAACAGGAGCTCCGTGGGCCGGGGAGTTAGCTCAGTGGTTCCGGCGCCTGGCTCGCAAGCGCAAGGACCCGAGTTCGATTCCCCGGTAACCACATAACAATACTGGGTGTGGAGACCCACACCACCAGCAACCAGTACCACATACCACAGTGCCAGGCGTGGTGGCTCACGCCTGTCATCCCAGCACTCGGGAGGCAGAGGCAGGAGGATTGTGATGTGAGTTTGAGGCTGAGCTCAGGGCCAGCCTGAACCACAAAGCGAGACCCTGTCTCAAAAAACCTAAAAAAAAAAACAAAAAAAAAAACAAAAAAAACAGGAGCTCCGTGGATGGTTATTCTTAACAACCCCACCCCACAACTTGCGTTAAGAGTATAACACGTCTCACTGGCTGAAGTCCCCTCTCCCCCAACCCTGTACCAGGAATCAAACTCAAGACCTTGTACTTGCCGGGCAGGTATGGCATCACTGAGCTACATCCTGGCCCCCAAATTATTTCTTTACAGCTAATTACAGTGCCTCCTGTAGCATCTTTGGTTCCAAATCCTGGGCTTGGGAGAAAGGACACCCACGCCTTTGTTTTCCCATGCTGAGTTAGACACAGTGTGAGTTTGTTTTTAAAAGCAGTATCAAACTCACAACCTTTCGCTTCCAAGGCAGGCAATGGTCAATGAACTAAATCCCCACCCCCCACCCTGCTTGTTTGTTTTTTAAATTTTTTTGAGATAGGGTCTCGCTTTGTAGTTCAGGCTGGCCCTGAGCTTACTATGTTGCCCAAACCAGCCTTGAACTCCCAGCAATCCTCCTGCCTCTGCTTCCTAAATACTGGGATTACAGGCATGAGCCGCCACGCCTGACACTGTGGTATGTGGTGCTGATTGCTGGTGGGCCTGAGTCTCCACACTCAGCATTATTGTATGTGGTTACCAGATCAAACTTGGGAGTTTGCACTTGCAAGGTAGGCGCTGGAACCACTAAGCGAAATCCTCGGCCCTGTTCGTTTGTCTTATAAAACAGTGCTCACTATGTAGTTCAGGCTGGCCTTGAATGCAGTATGTACCCCAATCTGGCCTTGAACTTGCAGCAATCCTCCTGCTTCAGCCTCCCGAGTGCTGAGATTATAGGCATGTATCATTGCACCTAGCACCAAGACTTTTTTTTTAAAGTTCAGGGACAGAAATATGTTGACAAAGTAATTTTGGTTGTCTTTGAAATCAATTATATCATTTTTTTTCCAGTACCAGGAATCAAACTCAGGACCTTGCACTCATGAGGCAGGTACAGTGCCACTGAACTACATACCTGGCAAGACTTTAAAAAAATAACTAAATTATGAAGAAATGTTGCTTGGAGACGTACACTATGTCCTATAGACTGTCCCTCCCTCCCTCCTTTTTGTTGTTTATTTTGTTTTGCAATACTAAGAATTGAACCCAGAGCTTCACACCGTGCTACTGAACTACACTCTCAGTTCTTTTATAATTTTTTATTTTGAGACAGGGTATTTAAAAAGAATAAAAGACATGGCCAGGGATTTAGCTCAAGTGATACCGCACCTACCTTGGAAGCACAAGGACCTGAATTTGATCCGTGATACAAACAAAAAATTAAATTAGAATGGAAGAAAGACAGGGTCTTGACAAATTGCTGAATTTCCCAGGCTAAGCTCAAACCTGTCATTCTCTTGCCTCCGTGTCCCACAGTGCTAGGATTACAAGTGAGAGCCACCAACTTCCCCCAATGTTTTCCTGTGTTCCTCAGTTTTTCTAGTTGTTCTTATCCTGCCTCTTCCTTCCACAACAAAGAGGTCCGGCCAGAACTGAGTGTAGGGCTTCTTTAGGAAGCACTGGCCTTGCTGTGCAGCGCACCGTTGGCAGGAATAGCCCTGCACTTCCTCTGGTCCAGGACTGCCTGCGCCACACGTCTAGTTCCTTGCTTCCAGCCCATCTCCCTGCAAAGGCAGAGTGGTAGGCAGGGGGGACAGGCTTTCTTTGCCTACCCAACGGATAGAGGAGAATTTCCTCCCTACAGCAATCAGCAAGGCGAACTCCCCAAAGCAGGGGTTTACAAAAGCACTTGATGTTGAGGGTAGGGCGGCACCAGCTCTCTGTGCTTATGTCAGACATCATGCCCAGCTCCTAGAAGGCTGTTAACACCCTTGATCACCAACTAGGAAACAAGCTGGGCTAACAACTTTGCAGATGTCCGGGTGGGGGCTAACCATCACCCTGTGTGGTACGTACATATGTATGGATGTATGTACGGATGTATGTATGTATGTATGTATGTATGTATTTTGGCTTCTTGAGTCAGTGTCTCACTATGTAGAACCTGCTGGCCTTGGACCCGTAGTGATCCACTGCCTCAGCCTTCCCAATGCTGAGATTCTAGGTGTGTACCACCACGGTCAGCCCCGCTGAGTGTTAACCCCATCTATAAACAAGTGGCCAGGCTCGGAAGAAGTTCAGGAATCAGCCCAAGGTCGTATTAAGTGAAGAATCAGAATTCAAACCTGAAGCTATGTGCCTCTCGCCTAATCCGCCATTCACTTGGTGACTTTTGAGCTCTCCTCCTGCCTCATCCGCATCATGTGCCCAGCCCCCAGTCCTCTCAGAGTGTCTTTTCCTACAACTCAAGAGGGCTGGTCAGGATGTGCTCCATGGCCCTGGAGCTGCACTGTGCGCACACGCAGCAGTCTTCGTGCTTTTGAGTCTGTACAGGTAACGTTAGCTTTTGCTTTCTTTTCTTTCTGGAGAGCCTTCCCTTTGGCTGTCACCATCTGCAAAAGCACACGGAGTCTGCTGTTGACACAGCCTAAGTTTCTGCTTCAGACACTTCTGTACTTCATCTAAGCCTCCTACTTCTAGCTTGTGATGTCGGGTGAGCTTCAGCTTCCTCATCAGGAAAATGCCTTAACAGCTTTGCTAACTGAGTGGAAAGAAAAAAGTGTATGGGAAAATGCTTAGCACAGTTCCTAGCCTCAGAAATATGAGCTCCCTTTCCTCCCCTCTAGTTCTCACATGCCCCAGAGGGGATATAAGCTCAGGGAAAATTCTGCTGACCCTAAGTTTTTGACTGGGCCATGAGGAGGGCCTCAGGCCAGAGCCTTCTGGCCCCTGGGGTCCCCTCTTACATGCACCTGGCTTCTGTCTCCGTCCCCCGGGGCCATGCTTCTGGTGGGGCCACGGTGCCGGTGCGGCGATGGACCGGGCGGGCACAGAACAGGTGGGTGCAGGCTGGGTGTCCGGCGCTAGGACACAAGTGCTCTGTGTGTAGGGTGGGCGGAAGTCAGGGCGTTTGATCTGAATTCTAAAGGGCGTTGTTCAGAGTCCCACAAAGGTCCCATTGTGCAGACACTGGGTATAAAGCAGCATATGACTCCTCAGCACCGGGCGGTGATGAATTGGAACGCAGGCGCGGACTCAGGGACCACTCCCCCTCCACAGACATGAGACCATAGGGGACCTGTCTGGGTGGCCTCAGGAATAGGTGCTCCCCGAGGTAATGGTTTGCTTGGTTTGCCTCACGGCTGGACTTATGGAGGTGGGAAGGGGAGTCAGGATGGCTGATGGCAGAAGATGAGCCTGGTAAAGAAAGGGACTGGCCAGGAAAGAATGCTGGATGAATGTGGGGGGTGAGGAAGCCGAATGCAGTGAATGAGGAGGAGGAGAGGTTGGCAGGGGGAGGGAGTGATGGGAAAAGCTCTGACTCTCCCTCCTTCCTGCCACCACCACTGGGAAGAAAGGAGGGGGGTGGACAGCGTTATGGTGCCCAGCTGCCCGACACCTTCCTTTGTGTCTTGTGTCTTGCAGGTGTGAATGAAGCAGGATGAACTGGACAGGTCTGTACACCTTGCTCAGTGGTGTGAACCGGCACTCTACTGCCATTGGCAGAGTATGGCTGTCGGTCATCTTCATCTTCAGAATCATGGTGCTGGTGGTGGCTGCAGAGAGCGTATGGGGTGACGAGAAGTCTTCTTTCATCTGCAACACTCTCCAGCCCGGCTGCAACAGCGTCTGCTATGACCACTTTTTCCCTATTTCCCACGTGCGTCTGTGGTCCCTGCAGCTCATCTTGGTTTCTACCCCGGCTCTTCTGGTAGCCATGCACGTGGCTCACCAGCAGCACATAGAAAAGAAAATGCTGCGGCTGGAAGGCCACGGGGACCCCCTCCACCTGGAGGAGGTGAAGAGGCACAAGGTGCACATCTCAGGAACGCTGTGGTGGACCTATGTCATCAGCGTGATATTCAGGCTCCTGTTCGAGGCTGTCTTCATGTATGTCTTCTACCTGCTCTATCCTGGCTATGCCATGGTGCGGCTGGTCAAGTGCGAGGCCTACCCTTGTCCCAACACAGTGGACTGCTTTGTGTCCCGCCCCACCGAGAAAACCGTCTTCACCGTCTTCATGCTGGCTGCCTCGGGCATCTGCATCATCCTCAATGTGGCCGAGGTGGTGTACCTCATCATCCGGGCATGTGCCCGCCGAGCACAGCGCCGCTCCAATCCACCCTCCCGCAAGGGCTCGGGCTTTGGCCACCGCCTCTCACCTGAATACAAGCAGAATGAGATCAACAAGCTGCTGAGCGAGCAGGATGGCTCCCTGAAAGACTTACTGCGACGCAGCCCCGGCACCGGGGCCGGGCTGGCTGAGAAGAGCGACCGCTGCTCAGCCTGCTGATGACCAGGCAACCCCCACCCCGTGTCCCCACCCTGCCTTGGGCTTGCCCTTCCTTCTCCCCGGCTGGTGCACAGGCCTAGGCCTGCTAGGAATTACCCGGTCAGAACCTTCCCACCTCCCTTCTTCCCGTCCCCCTGGGCCTTCTGTCTGAGGAAAGGGAGGCCACTTTGATGCCACTGCTCAAGGTTACTGGGGGTGTGGGCAGCCCTTAGTGTCTGTACCCCCTCTTCTTCCCTCTCCCTCTCCCTGGGACCACTGGGGGCAAGAGATAGGAGGCTCTGACAGCATCTCCGATGATGAAACTAATTTTAACCCCACGCTGGCAGATACCCTATTTCTGGAGTCCCACCAGTGGGGAGGGATGTGGGCAAGTGGAGTGGAGGAGGGCTGCGTGGACGTGGACGTGGACGTGGACGTGCGGGTGGGGAGGGGAGGGGAAGCACAGGGAAAGAAGGGCACGTCTGGGGTGAGGGCATTGGGGGGGCAGGCAGACGAGCAGGGGTTGGTCAAGGCTGCCCCTGTCTCCAGTCCCCGAGGCCTCTGTCTGCCTGAAATGTTACACATTAAACAGGATTTTACAGTAAATGAAGAGATAGCTCTTGTGTTTGTCAAAGTTCTTTCTCCTGCAACCCCTGACCTCTCTCTGGATGAGCTGCCCTTGACTGGCTTTTCGCTGATCAAGAAAGGGAAGGGGCAAAAGAAAGTGATTTGAAGCTGCAAATGAGGAACTGCTGCCCTCCTGGCGAGGCAAAACCAGACCCTGAGCCATTCTCTTCTGCTTTTTTGTTCTCATTGTTGTCTTTGTTTTCATTTTTAATAGCTTTATTGGGATCTAACCCACGTACCTCCTCTCCTCCCTGTCATTTTAAGCAATTAAAATGACAACTGTCCCTGGAGAGGCAGGAAATGATAGAGAAATTTCTTACATCTGACAGAGTGGCATACATTCCCTGGGTACTCTGGCAAGTGCCCTTCCCCCACACTCCTGGAACAGCTACCCCTTCCTCCCTGGAAACTCAGCGTTCTTCCCCCCACGGTCCCCCACTCACAAGTTACACGGTGATTCTGACCTCTTTCCTCTGAACTTAGGCTCGAATTCTATTCTCCTCCCCACTTTCCTTCCCTTGACTGACTCCTGAATCAATCCCTCCTCCACAGGTCAAACACGTCAGAGGTCACAGTGGCAGTTCCCTCTCCAGTATTACCCACTCCCATCAGGTCTGGTAAGAAAAGCTCCAGACTGGGAGCTGACAAAGCTGGGTTCAAGTCCTAGGTGTGTCACTGGTGTCGGGGCGTTCTGTTCCCGAGGCTGTTTCCTTGTGAGCAAACAAGGGTGGGCTCAGTACTTGGATAGCTAGGCTTCTTTCAACTCTCCGTGCTGCTGGGATTCCTGAAAGACTCACGCAGCCTCACAGGGCTTCCTGTCTGAGTCACTGCCTTCACCAATGGCCCTTCAGAGTCAAAGTTTTTCCCACTGCCAGAAAATTTCCCTCTCACTTCCCTGCCTCTAAAGAGTAGAAAGCATTTCCAATTGCTCTCAGACTATGTGGGAAGTGTATTAGAAACAAACAAACAAACAAAAAACCAAGCATAACCTCAATCTGAATTGTTCTTCCTTTGAGAATTTTTTCCCTTCAAAGAAAAAGCATGGAACAATGATTTCTTCAAAGAAATTTTTCCTTTAAGAAAGAAAACAAAGCTAGTATGGTACATGGCTGTAAACCCAACACTTGGGAGGCTGAGGCAGAAAAACCTCAAATTTGAGTCCAATCTGGGCTACACAATGAGTTCAAGGACAGCTTGGACTACATATTGAGACCCTGTCTCAAACAACCAAAACTATAAGTAAGAGAAAGAAAAGGAAGCCAGGGGTAGTGGTGCAGGCCCGGAGATAGTATATGGCTATAATCCCAGCACTTGGGAGACTGAGACAGGAGGATCACTGGGAGTTCAGGACCAACTTGGGCTGCATAGTAAGTTCAAGGCCATCCTGAACTACAGAGCAAGACCTTGTCTCAAAAAACCAAAACCGAATAAATATGTGTATGTGCATGAGTGTGTGCAGGTGTGTATATAAAATGAATCCTTAAGAGAGTCTGCCTGTTCTTAAAAGAAAAACACTTCTCTCCTGCAGTAAATTTTCTTTCTCTTTAGAAACTGACATGACACACAGAAGAGAGATTCATCCTCCACTTGTGCAACCAAAAGATTCCTTTTCTTGTGGAAATTCATTCCCCTTACCCTCCACACAACAAACAGCATTCCTTCTCCTTGCCAAAGGTCATCAAGAGAAAGATTTTTCTCTTGGTCTACGAGGGACCTTCATGTCCTCTCCACAGTGAGAAATGCTAAACCTCATATTGCCTCTAGTTTGTCTGCAAAAGATTCTACCAATCCCCCTAGGAAAGACGCTCAAGTTTCAGATCAAGGCTTTCCTCTCCAGGGGGCAGTGGTGGAACAAAAAGGCTATTAGCCTGGGTGTTAGCAGCTGAGGGAAGACGTGCATTTTTAAAATTTTATTTATTTATTTTCTTCGTGGGTCTTTTTTTTTTTTTTTTTTTTTTTGAGACAAGATCTCGCTATGTAGGTTAGCCTGGCCTTGAACTCACTATGTAACCCAGGCTGGCCTTGAACTCATGGTGATCTTCTTACCTTAGCCTCCTGAGTGGTGTGATGACAGCATGTACCACCATGCCTGGCTCCAGGACGTGCATTCTTGTGTCATAGGAAACAAGAGGGGACGCCATCTATGAACAGGTGGGAGTAAGCTGAAGGAACTTCAAAGGGGGAGTTAGGACTGCACATCTCAAGGAGGTAAAGGGAAGGGCAGCCTGGCCACAGGACTTTATATTTTCGGCTTTGTCAAAGGAATGTAAGGGAGAGAAATAGAGGCAAAAGTGGGGCTGAGTACTTGCCACATAAGAGATAATATGCCGAGAGGCCAGGCTAGAGGAAAGGACACTGGAATCAGGAGACCTGGCCCCTCACTGATTAGCACTATCCACTTGGATACATTATACTAACCCTCATCTGCAATAAAGGGTTTAGAGCCGGGCGTGGTGGGGCATGTCTGTCCTCCCAGGACCTGGGAGGCTGAGGCAGAAGGATCATCGTGAATTAGAGCCCAGCTTGGGCTCCACAGTGAGTTCAGGGCCTGCCTGAACTATAAAATGAGACACTGTTTCACTCCCAAAAAATACATACACACATATCTATCTATATTTATATCTATCTATCTATCTATCTATCTATCTATATCTATATCTATTGCAAACTTCAGCATAATCCAATGAAAGGTCAATATTCAAGGGATCTACTGGGGGCAGAAAAGGCCTAGTATTGGAAGTTCTTGCACACTCTCACAACACTGGCATTTTTAGGGATGCCTATGCCCTTTAGATATGTCTGTGTGCAGAGATGCCAGGAGCCATGGTAAAGAGACAGAGTTCACTCCTGAATAAAGAGCCTTGACGAACTAGGCAGGGGTGTAGTCAAAGCCTCAGCCAGTTGATTTGAGATTTCAGAGCGAGCTGCAGTATCCATAGAGAATTGGCATGGCAACCACAAACTGCTGCAGATGCTCAGTCAGATAGCCTGGGTGCATGCAGCGTGGGCTGGAGGGGGAACGTGTGCTCCATTTACTGACTTCACTAGCCTGCAGTACACAAGGGGCTACACAATCCCCCCAAACTGAGTTCTCTTCGACTCCTAGGCCAGGCTGAACCTATAGGATCAAGTGGGAAAATAATTAAGCATTCTGGAGAGGGGAAATAAAGCAAGCAGAACACATGCAGACATCTGAAAAGGTGTTGTGCATCAATCTACAGACTCAGACAAATAGTATGCTGTAGAGGATTCAAAGAGTAGAATGAATAAAGGGAAGGCAGAAAAGATAAATTATGACCAATCATGATGAGTCTTATGTGTCATTAGGAATAGTTAATAGACATCCTGGGTACTGGGGAAATCATTAGGAGCTTTGTTTTGTTTTGCAGTACTGGGGATTAAACCCAGGCCTTTCACACTGAGTTACATACATCCTCAGTCCTTTTTTAAAAATTTTGAGATAGGACCTCACTAAATTGACCTGGCCGGGCTTGAATTTGGGATCCTCTTGCCTCAGCTTCCCAGGGTGCTCAGATTATAAGCGTGTCATGCCTGGCACCATTGACGGTTGTGGA
This sequence comes from Petromus typicus, assembly GCA_004026965.1. NCBI lineage: Eukaryota > Metazoa > Chordata > Mammalia > Rodentia > Petromuridae > Petromus > Petromus typicus. Next base: position 15,646 of record PVIR01017179.1, read on the forward strand.
GGAAAGGAGTGACACCTTCAGACTTGTGTTTTGAAGCTCACTGTGTCAGTGTACTCAAGAGTGAATTGGGGATTATGAAAGACTAGAGGCATAGTGGCCAGTTAAGGAGCTTCCATGTTAGTCCAAATAGGGCCTGTAGGACTACGACAAGTGGCAGAGGAATAAGAAGCCCCAGACTCCTTTGTTTCACCTCCTACTCCAACCCTCCCCAACCCTATCCAAGCATTCTTTGCTGTAGTCACAGGCCATACACATTACTCTTTCAAGACTAAACTTTTGCAAGGTGAGAGAATCATTCTGGATATAGAATCTACAACGATAACCGGGCATGGTAGCTCACACCTGTAATCCCAGCACTCAGAAGGCAGAGGCAGGAGGATTGCTGTGAGTTTGAGGCTTGCCTGGGCTACATAGTGAGATCAGGGCTAGTTTGAAGTACAAAAGCAAGACCCTGTCTCAAAATATAATATATTTAACAAAATTTAATATATATTTATATTATTATTGATATATAGTTATATTAATTAATATATAATTATATCATTATATTTATATATATTTAATATATCTCAAATTTTATAATATATTTAGTAAAAATTTATAGTTTATATAATATACATAACAAAGTGCCGGGGTTGTAACTCAGTGTGGGGGTCCTGAGTTCAATCCTTGGTACTGAAAAAAAAAGAATTTTTGATGTCTGGTGGGGGGACTGGGAGGTTAAGGTGGGTGTAGGGAACCAAAGATAGTTTGCTGGTTTCCTTCCCCTCCTTTAATGGGCAAACTCCTAATCATCAACCCTGGGCTCACACAGCACTTCCTCTTTGAAGCCTCTGTCTTCTCTCCCCTCCCCCCCAATAAGTCCCTCAGAGGAAATGAGTGTTCCCTACCTCTCTGAATTCCCACAGTACAACATGGTACATGACAATGAGAATGCTTATCATGTCATGTGGTAATCACCTGCATAAGCCTAACACATAGTAGGTGCTTCAACGGTTACATTGTGCTACACACTAATAACCCACCTAATCAGGAGGCTGAGACAGGAGGATCATGACTTTGAGGCCAGTCTGGGCAATTTAGTGAGACCTTGTATCAAAATAAAAACTAAAAAGGGCTAGGAATGCAGCTCAGTGCAAGATCCTGGGTTCAATGCCCAGTATGCCTCCAAAACAAATTCACAACATAACCTGTGGACATGAGGTCAGTCACGAAGACGGTATAGGCAGTATAAGCACATGTGAAAGATCAGAGTCTTGACAGTAACATGTATGGGCTGTGACTAGAGCAAAGAATGCCTGGCGGGGGTGGGGAAGGTTGGAGTAGGTGAGACAAAGGAGTCTGAGGCTAGTGCAGGAAAGGTCTCATATAAGTATACAGAAGTTTGCATGTGAGTTTGAACTTTATGATAGCAAGTACAGGAACAATTCTGATTTAAAACTTAGGTCCCAGGGCTGGGGATTTAGCTCAAGTGGTTCTGCACCTACCTTGGAAGTATAAGGGCCAGAGTTTGATCTCTGGCACGGCAAAAAAGAAAAGAAAAGAAAAAAAGAGCCAGGTGGGGTGGCTCATGCCTGTAATCCCAGCACTTGAGAGGCAGAAGTAGAAGAATTGCTATGACTTTGAGACCAGCCTGAACTACAAAGCGAGATCCTGTCTCAAGAAACTAAACTAAAATAGAAAAATAAAACTTAGGCCCCAGAGCTGGAAGTATAGCTCCATGGTAAAGCACGTGCTTAGTATGTGCAAAAACATGGGTTCCATTCCCAGCACACACAAAAAAATTAGGCTCCTACTAAACTGACAACTTGATACTCCTGAGTATAGACTGACTGTGGAGATCTTGAGGTGATCCAGGTCAAAATAGACTTGTACATAAATAAACGTAGGACAATTGATGGTGAACTATGGAATAAAGGGCAGAATTATTGACATTCGGCTCAAAAGAGAAAAGGGAACTGACATAGGATAGTGACCATCTGTTTGCTCTGTGAGTCAACTGAAGCCCCAGTAAAAAGCCTATTCCTTAAGAACACAGTCCTGCCTAGCGGATCTGGTGGTACACGCCTGTGATCCCAGCACTCTGGGAGGCAAACCCAGCCCAGGTGAAGGTCCTGGGTCCAATCTAGTACTGAAGGGGAAAAAACAACATGACCCCACTTCCTGGGCTGGATTGTGGTTCAGTAGTAGAGCACTTGCCCACCATGTGTAAAACCCTGGGTTCCAATTCAGTATTGCAAAGGAAAAAACAAAAAACACTGTACTTTTTTTTTTTTTTTTTTAGGTTTTTTTGGAGAAGGGTCTCGCTTGGTAGTTCAGGCTGGCCCTGAGCTCAGCCTCCAACTCACATCACATTTGCCTCTGCCTCCCGAGTGCTGGGATTACAGGCGTGAGCCACCACACCTGGCACTGTGGTATGTGGTGCTGGTTGTTGCTGGGCGTGAGTCTCCACGCCCAGTATTGTTATGTGGTTACCGGGGAATCGAACCTGGGCCCTTGAGCTTGCAAGACAGGTGCCGGAACCACTGAGCTAACTCCCCGGCCCCCCAAAACACTGTACTTTCTACTGCATGACTTTGGACATATTGTTCGGCCACTCTGGACCTCCTTTGCAATTGTAGTGCCTCTGTCACAGGGCCGTAGTGTGCATCAAATGTGTTAACTAAACTGAGTGTGGGGATGTAGTTAGTACCCACCTGTAACTTATACTCTGAGAAACTAAAGCAGGAATATTGCAAATTTGAGCTAACCAGGGCAATTTATCAACTTGAATTCCCACACCTCTACACTACACCACACCTCTTGTCACTTTCCTGCCTTCCTGCCTTGGTGTCTCAAAATGAAAAATAAAAAAAAATGCCGGGGTCTTAGCTCAGTGGTTCTGGTGCCTGCCTTGCAAGCATAAATGTCTCAAGTTTGATCCCTGGTACCAAAAAAACAAAAACAAAACAAAAAATAAAAAAAGGAGTCAGTGTGGTGGTGGCATGTCTGTAATTCCAGTACTTTCAAATTTGGGCCCAGCATGGACAATTTAGTGACTTCGCAAGACTTTGTCTAAAAATATATTTTGAAAAAAAAAGAGGGGAGATAACTAGAAAAAAAAAGCAAAAGATTTTCAAGACGTAGAAATGATAAGTAGGAAAAAAAAAAGAAATGGCAAGTAAACTGGGCACAGTGATGCCTGCCTGTAATCCCAGCACTGAGGAAACTGAGGCAGGATATTTCACCACAAAATCAACATTCAAGACCAGCCCCAACTACATAGTGAGATCCTGTTTCACAAACAAAAGTTTAAAAAAAATAAAAAGCAACAAAAACAAAAGTAAGCAGGACATGTAGCTCATGGTGCCGTGCCAGACTCCCAGGACTAAAAAGGAAAAGAAAAGAAAAAGCCAGCATCGTGGCACACGCCTGTAATCCTAGCACTCAGGAGGCGGGAGAATCACCTTGGACTGACAACCTGACTACACTGAGACCCTGTCTCAAAAAAAGAAAAGAAATAAGTATTTCAGGGCAGGATTTAGCTCAGTGGTTCCAGCATCTGCCTGGCAAGTGTAAAGTCTCAAATTCGATCCCTGTGGTGGATCACACCTGGAATCCCCACACTTGAGAGGCAGAGGCGGGAGGATTGCTGTGAGTTCGAGGGTGGCCTGGGCTACATAGTGAGCTCAGAGCCAATCTGAACTATAAACCGAGACCCTGTCTCAAATAATAAATAAATAAACAAATAAGTAAGTATTTGAAAATACGAAAATGCTAATTACATTGTTTTATTATATGTTGTGAACACATATCAAATTATACTGTACTCCATAAATATGTACAGATATCGTGTTAATTTAAAAAAGAAAAAATTATTTAGGTGGATGAAAGGAGGGGAAACTGTGACGTGAAGCATCCAGTGTGTGCCAGATTTGGTGCTAAGCTAAGTACATAATCTCAGTATTGATAAGGTAGCTACTATTACTCTAACTCTTTTGGCTTGTTTTGTTTTGTTTTTGTTTACTGCGGTACTGGGGACTGAACTCAGGACTTTGTGCTTGCCAGGCAGGCACAGTGCTGCTGAATTACATGCCTGGATCTATTATTCTAACTCTTATAGATGAGGAAATGGGGCCTCACAGATGTTAAGTAATATGTCCAAAGGCTGCACTTTAAAATTGCAAAGCTATATCAAAGATCTAAATATTACAACTAAAAACACAATCTTCTGGAAGATAGAATAGGTAGGGCTCTTGATAACATTTTATGAACAAAACCTTGGTAGCACAAGAACTATCCCAAAGAATCAACAACTGGGATCTTATTAAAAAGCTTTTGAGGGCTAGGGATGTAACTCAGTGGCACCAGCACCTGCCTGGCAAGTGCAAAGTTCTGAGTTTGATCCCTGGTACGGAAAAAAAAGACTTTTGCACAAGAGGAGAAATCACCAACAGAGTGAAGCGATAATCCACGTTTGGGGGAAAATTTTGCCAGCTGTTTCTCAGACAAAGGACTACTATCTAGAATATATAAAGAACTCAAAAAAGTCAGAACCCCCCAAATGTAAAAGTCCAACCCCAAAATAGGAATCTGAAAGGAATGGACACTACTCAGATGAAGAATAAGAAATGGCAAATAAATATAAGAAAAAATGTTCAGGGGCCGGGGATTTGGCTCAGTGGTTCCAGCGCCTGTCTTGCAAGCACAAGAACCCAGGTTCGATCCCCGGTAGCCACATACCATACTGAGTGTGAAGACTCACACCCAGCAGCAACCAGTACCACATACCATAGTGCCAGGCGTGGTGGCTCACGCCTGTCATCCCAGCACTCGGGAGGCAGAGGCAAGAGGATTGCTGTGATGTGAGTTTGAGGCTGAGCTTAGGGTCAGCCTGAACTACAAAGCGAGACCCTGTCTGAAAAAAAAAAAAAGAAAAAATGTTCAAAATCCTTTGTGGTAAACAGGGGAAGGCGACATAACTAGAACTTTTGTATTAAGTTCTAGTCTCCTGTGAGTCACATGGGGAAATAATAATTAGACAGAAATGAGATTTAGAGAAACTGAGCTTGGGCCCGATCCATGCTACTCTGGGCCACAAGGACCCCAGACTCCAGCCTGCCACATCTTTTATTAGCTACATTTTCAAAAGCTGGAAAGGCGGGACACACCAAAAATAGTCCTAGAGAAATTATGTAGATGAAGACCTGTCTGGGCAAGGCAGACATCAGCAATAGTCCTTGAGAGGTCAGACGGATCCCCCGCAGTTCTGCCCTGAGGCATCACAGCAAGTGGAACCATTGAGTCTTTGTTGCTATCAGAGGCGAAAACAAGAGTTTTTGCAAGGCCTGGCAAATTTTGACCTTGCAGTTTCCAAGCAGGATGGTACCCAACAATCCCTGGTTATTTGAGAGATGTAGATGAAAACAACCCTGAGGTTCCCCCCGCACTCCAGAAAGAATGGCAGGTATGAAGAAATCATCTAATAAATGCTAGTGGGGCTGTGGGGAGAAAGGAACCCTTCTCCACTGTTGGTGCGAATGTAGACTGGTGTGACCACTGTGGAGATTCTTCAAAAAAATTAGGATTAGAGGTCCCATTTGATTCAGCAATTTCCCTTCTGGGTAACTTCCTGAAAGAATTAAAAGCACTGTACCACAGGGATATATATGCACCCATTTTTATAGCAGCTTAGTCTATAATATCTAAATCTTGGAAATAGCTCAAATCCCCATCAGTGAACAGATAAAAAAATATGTGGTCTTTGTATACAATGGAGGACTACGCTGCCATAAATCAGGGGTAGCTTGAGACATTTCCAGCTAAATGGAGGGACCTTGATCCGATGCCTTAGGAGAAATAAATAAGACACAAATGTTTAAATACTTCATTGTTATTCTGCTGTGAGAAACTGAAAGTGGAAATAAGGATTAAAATGTACATGGGCCGGAGAGTTAGCTCAGTGGTTCGGGCGCCTGTCTTGCAAGCGCAAGGACTCGGATTCGATTCCCAGTAACCACATACCATACTGGGTGTGGAGACTCACGCCCACAGCAACCAGTACCACATACCACAGTGGCGCGCGTGGTGGCTCACACCTGTCATCCCAGCACTCGGGAGGCTGAGACAGGAGGATTTTTGTGATGTGAGTTTGAGGCTGAGCTCAGGGCCAGCCTGAACCACAAAGCGAGACCCTGTCTCAAAAAACCTAAAAAAAAAGTACAATAAACACTGGGAAATGGGAAGAAATATTCAAATGAGAAGAGGAACAAAAGAGGGGAAGAGGGAAGGGAAGGAGGGACAAGAAAAAAGAGACAAAAATCAAAGGAAAAATGGAAATAAGGGAGATAGAGAATGGGGCACAAAGGCAGCAGATGTATCATGTACTAGTACAGAATCCCTCTGGTGAATGTCATCATTATGTATAACTAAAATGTACCAAATAGTGTTTTGCTTAAAAAATTAAATTTTTAAAATACTGTAGAGCTAGGCCAATCATGGGGCCATATGCCTGTGATTGAAGCACTTGGGAGGCTTCAATGGAAGCAGCACGAGTTCAGGGCCAGCCTGGGCTATTTAACAAAAGCTTGACTCCAAACAACCCAAACGAAACAACCTGCTGCGCTAGAATTAAAACTTAGCAAGATCCATCTGAAAATACAAAATAAAGAACTGAGGATGAAGTTCAGTAGTTGTAGAGAAGAGAAAGCAAATTCAGCAGTCTGAACTGCAGATCTAAACCCATCTCAAAAAAGAAAGAGGGGCCGGGAATGTAGCTCAGTGGTATAGCACCTGAGTTTGATTCCCTACCCCAAAGAAGGAAGAAAGGAAGGAAGAAGAAAGGAAGGACAGATGGAAGGAAGGAAGAAGGAGAAGAAGAAGAAAGAAAGAAAGAAAGGAAGAGAGAGAGAGAAAGAAGGAAAGAAAGAAAAGGAGGATGGGGCCAGGGATGTATATTAATGGTGCTGCACCTGCCTGGCAACCGCAGGGTCCTGAGCTAGATCCCTTGTACTAAGAAAAAAAATAAAAAGAAAAGCAAGCAAATTTAATAGACTTCACCTGGCCCTTGACTGGGAGGACAGCTTTGCACGAGTGTGATACCACTGGCATCTTAGACTTGGCATTCCCCCTTTTCTGGTCTCCCCCACTTGGCTCCATTCTCTGGTTAACTGGAGACATTCCCCCACTGTGTTTTTCCAATGCTGGAGATTGAACCCAAGAGTGCTCTTCCACTGAGCTACATCTCCAGCCTTTTTTATTTTGTTTATTTATATATTTTTGGAGTATGAGGGATTTAACGTGAGGCATTTGCACTGCACCACACCTCTTGCTATCTTCCTGCCTCAGCCTCCCAGAGTACTGGGATTACAGGCATGTCCTGCTATGCCTGCCTTGCTTCCCCCGCCCTTGCTAAATTGCCCAGGATAGTCTTGAATTTCCAATGCTCTTGCCTCGGCCTCTTGAGTAGCTGGGAGTGCAGTTGTGTCTACCATGTACCGGCTTTTCTATTTTTCCAAGTGACCCATCCACTCACTCCCAGGGCTTCAGCTAGGAGCACTTTGGAGGTGGCATTTCTTTCTTTCCTCTTTTTCTTTCTTTTCCTTTTTTTTCCTCTCCTCTTTCCCCCTTTCTTTCTTTCTTTCTATGGCTCGTGTGTAGATGTCCCCCTCCAAGCCTCGTGCAGTTGTGGGGGTGGGGCTTTTCAGAGGTCGCTGGATCTAGAGTGTGTGGTGCTGGGATCAAGGGTGTGTGATGACCAGTTCAGCCCACTGACTGGTTCGCATAGTTCTGGCTGGGATCACAGGTGTGGTGCTTCGCCCTCCCCAGGCCGGGCAGCCTGCGTAGAATACGAAGGACAGGAGGAGGCCGCCTGCTCTCACCTGTGTACCTTGCCATGAACTATTTTTCCCTCTGCAATGCCTCTCTTCTATGCTACCCTGCCTCAGAGCAGCTGACTACGGACTGAAACCTCTACAGACTGAGTCAAACAAGCCTTTAACTTTGGGTGTTGGGTATTTGGGGTCTCAGCAAGAAGAAAAGGAACTAAGGGCCAGGGATGTAGCTTAGTGGCATTGGCAAGTGTAAGGTCCTGAGTTTGGTCCTTGGCACTGGAAATGAAAGGAAGATATGTAGGTAGGTAGGTAATTAAGACGTTTATTTATTTATACACAGAGCTGGGGATGGAACCCAAGACCTCACACACACTAGGCCAGTGCCCTTCCAGTGAAATGCACACCAGCCCCTGCATGACTTCTAAACACATTTCACTTTTCATCTAAGCCTGAGACCTAAGTTTCTTACTGCCAAGTATATACGTAACACCTAGCACCATTATTCACTCTTTTTTTTTTTTTAAGGTTTTTTGAGACAGGGTCTCGCTTTGTGGTTCAGGCTGGCCCTGAGCTCAGCCTCCAACTCACATCACAGCAATCTTCCTGCCTCTGCCTCCCGAGCGCTGGGATAACAGGCGTGAGCCACCACGCCTGGCACTGTGGTACGTGGTACTGGTTGCTGCTGGGGTGAATCTCCACACCCAGTATTGTTATGTGGTTACTGGGGATCGAAGCCAGGCCCTTGCACTTGCAAGACAGGCGCCAGAACCACTGAGCTATATCCCCGGCCCCATTATTCACTCTTTAATAGCCATGTTGTCATCTGGTCTTCCCAATGATTCTGTGAGAAAGTCAAGGCACAATATAAACCCATATTTTAGGAGAAACTCAAAATGGTGGGTTTGTCCAAGCTTCTGTGCCAGTACAATGTCTAGAAATTGAAGTTGGGCTGTTCTGCTATGCCAAATTGCATAGCCAATCACATACGTGTTTCAGTGGAGTCTCAAGCTCAACATGATCATCACCAATCTCCTATCTCCAACAAAGTAAGAAACGGCCAGATGCAGTAGCTCACACCTGTAATCCCAGCACTTGGGAGGCAGAAGCAGAAGGATTGCTGTGAGTTCGAGGCTTGCCTGCGCTACATAGTGAGCTCAGGGCCAGCCTGAACTACAAAGAGAGACCCTGTCTCAAAAAAAAAAAAAAAAAAGAAACATGAATAATAATAACAAATCTGTGCTTCCTATCTTGGTTAAAGCTTCTCTCCCAGTCATCAAGGCTAGAAACCTGGGATTCATACTCTGTTCTTCCCTTCTGCCAACCGTCCCTTCCAACCATTTATCAGATCCTGCTAAAACTTATTTTGAAACCATCTCCTATTCCCTTCTCTACCTGCATATCCCCCACGAAGCCCTCCAAATCTCTTAGCTACAGTCTTCCTATCCATGTACGTGCCCACAGGTCTGCCTCCTCCATCCTTCATGTTGTTCTAGGGACCTTCTCTCCAAAGCAACAGATCTGAGCCTGCCGTTCCCTGGCTGGGAAATCACAACCTTACACTTCCCAACCCTAGGCCTGTGGTCTTGATTCCTCCCACTGTCTTCAGGAACATGTCAAATGCTGTCTCCCTCAGTAAACTTCCACACCCTCCCCACACACCTGAAACAAGTTCCTTATTCCCATGCTGTTCCACGGCATCCTTTCATTCTGCCTGTACTAGCTGGTCTTCCCCTTGCCTGGGAGCCTACTGGGAAGAGGAAATGTCTAATCAATCTTTGTCCTTCATCTTTCTCCGTGTGTGCGTGTGTGCAAGTGTGTGTATGTTGACAGTGTTTCACTTTGTACGTTAGGCTGGCCTCAAACTTGTGACGATCCTCCAGCCTGTGTCACTACACCTGCCTTATATTTATCTTTTCTAAAACACATAATCTAAGTCCTTAAACCTTATAGGTCCTTAGTAGATTGACTGTTGAATATTTTTTAAGTGTTTGGAAACTTGTTATTGAAAGACATTTCTAGTGAAGTATAGTGGCACGTACCTGTAACCCTAGCATTCAAGAGGCTGAGACAGGAGGATTGCTGAAAGTTGGAGGCCAGCCTGGGCTACAGTGAGTTCAAAGCCAGCCTGAGCTAAATAGCAAGACCCTGCCTCAAAAACAAGTAACAAACAAACTGATACTTCTAGTAGATTCATTCAGTGAGGTAAGTAAGGATGGCTCTCAGCCTGAGATGGGACACTTGACCTCTGGGCCACTTGACCTCTTAACACTTGGAGAGACCTGAAGTCATACAGCGTTGCTGATCTACACCCCTGACCCCTCCAAACATGACTCTCTCTCCTCCACAGAAGGCAAGAGACAATTTTAACTCTTTATTTGAAACAAACAATTCCAGAGACAGAAGGTTAGTTGTGACAACAGCTTCTCACTACAACACAAAGGCAAGCACGGCTCACTGAAGGGTAGGCCAGGAGCCTCAGAACAATATATACAATTTAAACAATGGCTAAACAGGTGACAGTTATAAAAACACAAAAAGGAAGCCAGGGAACAGCAAAGCCAATAGGGGAAGAACTGGGTACCCTCTTTGTTGGACACTCAGTTTCCTGGGACTAGAAAGGCAAGGTGGGGAAAAGAGAAGATGTAGGCAGTAGGGGCAAGAGCCACCCCCACAGCTCCTCGTCTCTTGATCACAGACCCCATCCTCCATGACCCAGGCCCCCATAGGTTTGGCCTGGCTCTTACCATAGGGGAAAACAAGAGCAGGGAACCCAGCCCCAAACCAAGTCAGAAGGTAGTTTTTGCCTTGGGAGCTCTGTCTATGGAATCAAGGGAGGCAGTTACAGAGGGAGCTAAGCATGTGGACACCATGGCTCATGCCAACGTAAGATGGCAAAGAGAGACAAACACATAAACCAGGGGACAGGAGTCTGAACAACAGGACTCTGCTCCCCAAACTTAAGAGTCATTCTCTGCCTTTGAGGAAAAGAAAGCATTTGGAACTCTTTAAACCTGTAGCACCAAGGGTTGGTGCTTACGGGGGTGGCGTGGGGTGGGGGGATGGGGTGAGAGGGTACCAAAAACCAATTATCTCGTGGGAGGGAAGTGTTTCTAAGCTTGATGTTTTAGGTAAATGGTCCCCTTGTTACTTTTATCACCTCACCTTTCAAACGAGACCCTTTCACATGGTACCAGGGGAGAGAAAGAAGGGAGTGGGCACGGGGCAGAGAAGGCAGCTTCATTCTTTCCTAGGTCACACTAGGAACAAGGGTTTCATCTATGCAGGTGGAACGGGAAACCCAAAGCCAAAAGGATCGCCAGAGCTATTGACACTCCGCCCAGAATCTGGCCCAGGAGAGAGGATTTACTCTGAACCATGAAGACAGTGAGCCAGTTGGTTTTTGCCCATTACTGGGGAACTTGTCCTGATAGGAAGCCCCGCGGTTGTCAAGTGGTATCGAAGAAGGTAAAAGTCAGCAGCTCTCAGGGAAGGAAGGGAATGGGCGAGTAGAAAGGGGTAGTAGGGCGCTTCAGAATGAGTAGCATTGGTTCCTGGGCCAATCACCCTGCAGGATGGAACCACAGGATGGACACTAATGTGAAAGGTGGATTCAGGTGGCACATGGATTCAGTCCAGGTCTTCCTCCCCAGGACGACCCAATTCTTCATAAATCTCCCGCACAGCCAGAATGCGATTGAGCATGCTCTCCAACATGCTACGGTCCATGGGGATCACAGAATACCAAAGAGGTGACTCGGCGATGCAGGACCTTTCAGGTTGCAGGTAGAACACATCATTTCGAGTCCGGAGGCTCTCAGGACTACGATGAGGGGTGGGGCAGACGGACAATCAGTACCAAGGCAAAGAAGATCTCTTGGGTCTGCATGCTGATGCCATTCCCCAAAACCCTTCAACTCACCATTTTGAGAGATAAAACTCATAGAACTTGACAGGGCAGCGGAGGGGATTCATGCGGTTCTCACGCTGCTCTAAGATAGGGGCTTCATCGTCTCTCTTTCGTTTTCCAGGACCTGTGTCTGTAGGGGAGGGAAATGACCTAGACTCATTAAGAGTATGGGCTCATGCTGGGTATGGTGGCTCACACCTGTAGTCCCAGCACTCTGGAGACTGAGGCAGGAGGATCTTAGTGAGTTCAAGGCCAGCAGGAACTACACAGCAAGACTCTATCTTAAAAAAATCAAACCAACCAACCAAACAAACAAACAAGAATACAGGTTCAACAAGCTACCATTCAGAGCACAATCCAGGATACAAGGAGAAGGTCTTGGGACACAAAATACAAACACACAGAGAAATAAAGGAAAGCTGAGGATATAGCTCAGTGGCAGAGTGCTTGCCTAGTACATGCAAGGTCTTGATTTCTTCCCACAGCATCATAAGTGGAAGGGGTGTCAACTGTCAATCTGTCTCTCCTTACCAACCAAACATTTTGAAGGGGTGCTGCTTTGCAGCCTACCTCCTCCTCATTCTTATTGCCAAAATCTCTCTTTAAAATCTCCAAGTTGGTATCTTGAAGAGATGACCTCAGAAATCATACAATACAAACTGACAAAACAGGCCGTGCTGCAAGGTTAGGCCTGCCTTCCACGACTGAGAAACAATGTTGGCCCCGATCTCAATGCAGCAGTCCAGGTAGAGATGCAGGTCCAGAGAAGGGACCTGGGAACCCACATTCAGGCAAGACAGAATTCCAAGGCCAGAAAGAACGGAAGCCAATATACAGTTTCTAAATCACAGATGCCCTGTCATTCACTCTGTTAACTCTCCCTGATAGCCCAACATACCTTACCAGCTTATTATCTGTCTAGCCCCCCAAAACACTAGTGAAGCAAGCAAACTGCCTTAAAATGAGAAAAGATGGGGGACAGACAGCCAGGTGACCCTCTACTTATGCAACAGCCACTGCCTGGCAACTAGAAAGACTGTGTTCATCTTTCCTGCAAACACAGGAGTGGAAGAAGAGGGAAGCTGGTGGCCAGAGAGAGCCAACCTACAAGTATGGGGGAGCATGGCCGGGAAAGTAGAGAAGAAGCAAGAGCAAAAGGAGGGAGACAACCTCATACCTCGTCCTTTCCTCTGACGGACTGGGGCATAGTAGCGGATGCTCACAACCTTGGTGGTGCCTCGAGGGGTAGTACACTTTCGTGACTGCCGCACCACATTAGTGAATGACAGCTGCATATGTTCTTCAGCTGTCTGTAGCCCAAAAAACTTAGTGTTGAAGAACATGAGGGTGTTGAGAAGGACAAAGGGTGAGTAGACCCCCAGCTGCTTGCACTCCCAGAGATGCTCTTCTTCCACCCGTGAGAACACGGTATCTGCAATAAGCAAAAGGAGAGGCCACTCAGAAGGGACCATCCAAACCCAGCTGCTTCTCCCAACCCAGAGTCCTGTGCAGGTGTACTTACCATACAGCACTCACTTGGTGAGTGACCATTTAATACACAGACCTTGACACTCAGCTGTACTACACAGTGACTCAGCATTTTTATACCCTTTCTACCTGCATGTAGAACTTCTCCTGCGTCTTCAAGTTGTAAGCAGTAGACACAAACCTTGGAGTCTTACAACATCATGATTTCTTTCTTTACCTACCACTCAAATCTGGGTCATCTTTTTTTTTCCTTTGGTCCTAGAGATAGCTCTTCAGACTAAGGTGTTTTTTCGAGACAAGGTGTCACTTTGTAGTTCAGGATAGCTTTGAACTGATCACATAGCTCAGGTTGGCCTTGAACTTGCAGTGATCCTCCTGCCTCAGGCTTCTGAGTAGCTAAGGCTAGAGATGTATACCACTACATGTGACTTAGACCTATGTCTTGATTCCCTTCTTGGGTTTAAGGGCATGGGCTCCTACTTTGTGAGGCATTGAATTACATGTGCATGCTCTCAGACCTCTTTATGAAAAATGGCAGGTCACTGTGTTTGAAAAAGAGAAGAAAGGGCCGGGCATGGTGGCTCATGCCTGTAATCCTAACACTCAGGAGGCAGAGGCAGGAGGATTGCTCTGAGTTCCAGGGCTGACCTGGGCTACATAGTGAATTCAGGGCCAGCCTGAACCTCAGAGTGAGACTTTGTCTAAAAAAAAAAAGAGAGAGAGAGAGAGAGAGAGAGAAGAAAAGGAACTGAGGTTGCTAAGTCCCTGTCCCTTACTGTTGGGGAGAAGTGTGGGCTGCCAGGTACTCAGAGACTTGTTGAGTTCTTGAACGAAGGTCAGGTAGTAAAGGTCCGTGAAAATGTTCACCATGCGGTTATTTTCAAGCAAGTACTGGAAAAAGAAAAAAGACACATAAAGGTAGACTAGAGGAAAGACACTGATGTGGAAGGCCCTAGGTCTGGTGTCCTTGTCCTCAATTAGGAAACCCACAGTGCTTCCCACCAGGATGTTCCTACACTTCTGAAGTGCTGAGGCTTTGTTGGAAGAGGATTAGGCTTGGAGAAGATACTCCTCAGAACCGCAGATTCTCCTGCCAGGTAATACGTGACTTTCCTCTCCCAATGGGAACTAAGCATCACCCTCCCACTCAGAGAGCCAGCCTCTCTCACCCTTCTCCTCTGAGAATGGGTTCAGGGCCAAGGGGACCCACACAGCCACGAAGACTACTCCGTGACTAACAGTGCTAGTATCAAGCTCTCGTTACAGGGTCATTGACCTCTTACATCCTATTTTTCATAGGACATTCAAACTGCCTATTTAGGGTATGAGACAAGTGCAGTTCCAGTAGGATCCTGTCTGCTGTGTTGAAAGTGATGGGAAACAAGCTGGTTTGCAAGGGGTACCTGCTGGATGCCGAGACACAGATAGTAGATACTGTCAGGTTCATATCGTTCACCATTGGGTCGAGTGATTTCTCTCACAAATTGGGCCAGACCATAGTTGAGCTCAGCAGCTGAGCAGGCAAGAATATCTTCTTTGATGCGCATAGGTTTGGCTGCAGTGATACGTAGTTATTGAGAAAGCTCAGCATGGAGAATTTCACTTAGCTCCGCCACTATTAACTCATTAGTCACACCTAGTTCCTGAATGAATCTCCCAACTTCAGAAAGGCCCTCAGACTTGAACTGAGATAACGTATCTCTTTATTTTATTTTATTTTCGTTTTTATGAGACATGGTCTTACTTCTGTAGTTCAGGCTAGCCTTGAATTCACAGTGATCCTCCTGCTTCAGCCTCCTGAGTGCTGGGATTGCAGACATGAACCACCACACACAGCCAGCACCTCTCTTTAATCTACAACTCTTCCCCATCTTCACAGAGAACACTTAAGTGGTCATACCCTTATCACTCCTAGACATGTTCAACTGACTGATAGGCAGATCCCTTTTACCTTTCTCTTCCTCTTCCTCTTCCTCCTCCTTCCCGTCTTTCTCTTCCTCAGTACTTACGGCCAAAGCGCAGTTCATCACCTTTGCTGGTTTCTCCACTGGCATATTTTGACTGTACCCAGCATTTCCAAGCATTGACACCATATGAATAGTTGAGACCAGTACAACTAGGTTGGCTGCTCATGGAGTCCCGCGAACAGCTTTCAGAAAGCACCAGCCGCTTTTGACCCTGGAGGGGAAGAGAAAGGGGGAGGCAGAAGAGGAAGGCCAGGGTTACCACAGAAACTCGTGAGAACAGTGTTTACCATCAGGGGTGGAGGATGAAGTAAGAACACAGGAAGCCTCCAAGGCACAGAGCTCCAGAACAGTTCTGATAACCTTGTGAACTGGGGGGAACAACAAAGTTTGGGTGTATCTCAGCATTCCTCATGCTGGAGAGAGGAGGTGAGAGATCAGATTAAGGTTACTGCTTGCCTACAGGCACACTCATCCCTCCCCTTTGGACCTCCAACCTCCTTTCATGGATACCGTAGTTCCAGTCCTCACCTTCCTCATGGTTCGGGGAAGGTCTTGTTCAGTAGACACATCTTCAGGCCCTACCAGGCCACAGTCAAAGAGGAAGTCCACACTAGGATTGATGTCCAAAGGATCTAATGGAAGGAAAGAAAGAAGAAACTAAGTTCTTAAGACTTGAGCCTTGCAGTCCTATCATACCCTTGCTGCTCTGGCTGCCTGGCTCAAGATGAGCCTCGTGGACAGCTTCATTGGACTCAACTGGAAGCCACACAAAAACGCCAAACATAGACGCAGCAGTGTGAGTATACACAATGAGAACTGTACACTTACAATGGAGACAATGGCAAAATCTTATTTTTTTCATCACAATTAAAAGTAAATAATACAGCCAAGCAGGGTGGTGCATGCCTGGAATCCCAGCACTCAGAAGGCAGAGGTAGAAGGATCACTGAAAGTTTGAGGCTATCCTGGGCTACACAGTGAATTCAAGTCCAGCCTGAACTACATAGTGAGATTCTGTCTCCAAAAAACAAGGTAAGTACTACTGGGCCAAGGATGTGGCTTAGTGGCACTGTGTCTGCCTATCAAGTGCAAGATCCTGAGTTTGATCCCTGGTACCTCATTAAAAAAAAAAAGTAAATAATCCCAGGCATAGTGGTGCACACCTGTGATCCCAGTAATGGGGAAGCAGATGCAAAAGGATCGCCACAAGTTTGAGACCAACTTGGACTACATAGTGAGTTCAATACTAGCCTAAACTGCATAGTGAGACCTTGCCTCAAAAAAGAAAAAAAAAAAAAAAAACGTAAAGGCCAGGTGTGGTGGTTCATGCTTGTAATCCCAGCACTTGAGAGGCAGAGGCAGGAGGACTGCCATGAAGTTCAAGACTAGCTTGTGTTACATAGTGAGTTCAGGTTTAGCCTGAACTACAAAGCAAGACCCTGTCTCAAAAAAAAAACCTAAAAAAATAAAATAAAATAGACACACACACACACACACACACGCACACAGAGGCTCTAAAATCAGTCCATGTGCTATCTCTAACACTATTCTCTGTGAGAACCTTCTGTCTTAGGGTTAAACTAACCACTATTTAGGGGCATGCTCAGGGTCACAAGGAACACTCCTTTCTTGATGGTATAAATGCTTTCAATCCTACTCACTCTTGGGGAAGTCTGCTTCTAAGTCTTGCCCAGGCTCATCCAAAACATTGGCCATCTTGACAGCCATAGCCAAGACGTCATCTCGGGCTGGCCCAAACAAGTCACAGTCTTCCAGAAGTCCTTCTGCACTCTGGTTGCTCACAAGATCTGAGGGACCAGATAAGTCAGCTCAGTAATTGCACCTCCAGCCTGGCACCCACACAGCCTTCAGGGGATGATCCCAATGATTTTTCCTCATTGCATTTGGCACTAAGTTCACCACTTTCCACCCCCAAGGCAGACAGAGTGGTAGCACCCTATCTCCAGCATCACTGCCATCCATAGAATACCACAAAGGTCAGATGAGGCTTTGTCCAACTCCTCAGCCTCTGCAATCATTTCTGCCATAGCCAGGATGTCAGCCTCCAAAGGATTGGAAGGAATCTTCACTTTCAGCTCCTCAATGGTCTCCACGATCTTGTCTGTGTTCTCCAAAGTAGTAGGCAAGAACATGGGCACAGGCACCTGGAGGTACAAATTCCAACTAATGGCCAAGAACCACACCAAAAGTGAGACAGCCAGTTGATAAGAGTAGGGGAGGGAGGGAGTCTCACTTCAGGAGGAGGAGGAAAACATACCGGGATAGGCATGGAGAAAGGCACCGGGACTTTCTGGCAGTACAGATGCATAGGCACTGGCACAAAGATGGGCACTGGGATGGGCAGCACGATCACCTGTGGCTTCCACTCTTCTGTTGACAAGAAAGGGGTCTTCTCAGAGCCCCTGCTAGATAGATCACATCTGTCCCAGGAGGACCCAATGCTGACCTGCCACCCTTAAAAGCTCTAATGTATGCTTAATGGCAGAAAACTGCCCTTGAACTAGAAGTTGAGAAAAAACTCTGCCATTATAGAACGACCATATGCACAATCCTTTAGTCACTTACGAAATGCCCTGGTCCAACACCTGAGTGTCAGACTGAAGGCCTAGGACTGAATACAACCTGTGACACTAGGTACTCGGGCTCACCTGTCTGACTCCCTTTGGACTTCATCTCTACTTTGCAGGAGACTCCCCGGTTCTGCATCAGCGGCTTACACATGGCTGCTTTGTTTTTACGGGGCATTGCTGGGGGTGGAGGAGGGGTAGGAGCAGCTGGAGCTGATTGGGTCTTCACAGAGATCTGCAGAGACAAAGGAGCATGAGTGCTGCCAATCACAATATCATCCTCCAACATTATCTGCCCTTTTTTTTTGTTTGTTTGTTTTTTGTTTTTTGAGACAAGGTCTCACTATGTAGTTCAGGCTGGTCCTGAACTCACTAGGTAGCCCAGGCTGGCCTCAAACTTGTGATTATCCTCCTGCCTCAGCCTCCCAAGTGCTGGGACAATAGGTGTGCACCACCAACACCCAGCCTTCCTGTTGGTTTTTGTCCTAACCTTGCCCAAATTCCCATTTTCCTCTGGGATCTTCACTGTGTTGGTATGCGCCACTTTGGTCTGAGAAGGTGTCTGGGGCTTTGACTCAGAAGACTGGCCTGTAGATCAAAACAAATGGTCTTGTTGGAGGAACTAGTTCTCTATTCTCCTCACCTCTGTTCTAGGAGAGCTTCAAGAGATAATCCAAATACAACTGGAAAGTCTAAGCTTTCCCTTCCTCGTCACCCCCGGTCTGGTCTTCCCTGGGTCCCAGCAACAGTAGCTAAGATCTTTGCTCCTGGCTACCAAGAAGAAAGAAATTCTGTATCTTCCCCCCAACCCCATAGTTTTAAATCTGCCATTTAGATAGCCCTCAGGAGCATTCCTAGAATGGTGGAAGGACCAAGGTAACATTCTAGAAATAAGAAGTTTTCAATATCATTAAAGGTAGAGTTTATGCTGCCACTGCCTTTTCTCTGAAAACTAGTGCCCCTCCCACCTCGGTAGGCACCTACTTCTCTGAAAATATATCCTGTAGGAAAAAAGAAAAATCAGTAGACTCCCAACTCCAAGAGGATTTAAACAAGACTCCCCGTGGTACCTGCAGGGTCTAGAAGTTAAAAGAGCGGAGCACGAGGAGCTCCGGCCAGGGACGAGGTGAAAGCAATCGAGGGAGAGGGGCTGAGTCTAGGGTTAGAGGAGTCTAGTTAAGTTCAATTAGAGTACCCCATGTTCAGGACTTACTGTTCAGGAGGCTCTCAGGCCCACTTTGGGTGTCCAAGTTTGGTTGGTTCTGCTGGCTATAGAAGCGCAGTAGACACTGTTGGTTGCAGAAATGACGGATCTGCCCACGCCAGTGGATGGTCTCCAGCAGCTTCCCCTGGCGCTTACAGGCATGGCACCGGGCAGCCTGAGGGTGTTGACAGGATAGTCAGACCTGCTTCTCTAAAATGTGCTAGGCTCTCTCTTCTGGGATAAGCCTTGCTCCTCCTCTTGGGAGACTAGAGACAGGCTTCCCTTCCTGGAGACGTGGCCACACTCTGGCGTCAGCACAACAGCCTCCATCCTTACCTTGCAATACCACAGCAGGTACTTGCTCTTACAGTCCTCACTGCAGAAGTCCCAGGTGCTGCCATCCAGCTGCTCAGCGACTCCACGCTGACAGGTTTGGGAGCAGTAAGTACAAGTGATACAGCACAAGCCCAGTTTCTTAGTGAAGTCTTGTTTGTACAGCAGCACACAGCCTAGAAGGAAGAGGAAAGAAACATCCAGAGACATGAAGAGATTCACAGGCATGAGACCCAACCTTTTCAAGGCACTTTGAAACAGCTTCTAATGCCCAAAGCCTTAGGATAGATAAGGAAGAGCATCCTGAACAGAAGGCCTCGCTAGGGCCACTTTCTAAACCTTGCTCGCTTTCTCCACCATTCTCCCCAGCTGTGAGGAACAGGGCTACCACTCTTTTTTTTTTTTAGGTTTTTTTTTTGAGACAGGGTCTCGCTTTGGAGTTTAGGCT
>PVIR01017180.1:0-35404 GCA_004026965.1 Petromus typicus
GGGTGCAGGCCCTGAGTCTGGGTGCATGGAGCCCTGGGCACGGTGGGTGGCACACAGCAAGCCCTCGGCTGGCACTGCTGTGTCATCTTGAATGAAGGAGAATAGCTGAGGGTCTGGCCTGAAGCACTGTTCACAAATCCTTAGGACTCAGGGCCACAGGGAAGCCTCGACTGTGGGGAGAGTGGATTAGGCCCCTCGGCATGCAGTTTGAGAATCTGGGGTTGAAGGATGGGCAGGTCTTGGGAACCTCCAGAGAGATGCATTTGGGGGACTTCCGTGACAAAGGTGATCTTAGAACCCCTGCAGTGGATGTCTTCACCATCATGTCATGCATTCATGATGTCACCATGGCAGGTTTGGGTCGACTCTGGACGGCAGCAGATGGGCAGGGGCCAGAGTGGGGAGGGAGCTTGTGTTCACATGTCCATCTGCGTTGTGATGTGGGGAAGACTTGGAGCGTGTGTCCAGATGGCCTGGCATCTTCTCTCCCTGAGAACAGAAAAGCTGACTCTCCAGGGCTTTGCCCCTCTCTCATGCCCTCCGTGTCAGGCCAGATGCATGGGATCCATCACTGACCTGGAGTCAGCCCAGGGAGAGGGGTCTGCGCAAGGCATCACTGTGGGAGCTGACGGGCTCACGCTTCAGCGGCACCAGAGCTGGGGACCAGCGTGGCTGTGCTGCTCCTGAGCTGGGGGTGCTGCTGAGAAGCCCCTTTCCCAGGGGCTGGCACAGAGGCCTGGCTTTCCCTATCACTTCCCCATTCTTGGTCTGCTCTGCCCTCCCCTGCACAAGTTACAAGGGCCAAAAGGCCTAGTTTTCCAGCGAGGTTGCCCTTGGTCCCCTGCCCCAAGGACAGCTCTGGCTGGAGCCTGGACAACCTGAATCTGCAGCCTCCCTAAGGAAAGTGAGAGACTCACTTGGGGCTGGAGGAGTAGGAGGGCAAGCAGGGACTGGGGGAGCAGAACCCTGGGCCCGCAGCACCTGGCAGACTCCTCTCACTGCGACTCTGCACGGATCGGGAGTCACAGCCTCTGGCCTCCCAAACCAGGGCTGGACAGTCCATCTCCTGGCCTTTAGCAGCTCCTGGTTCTGCCGCAGCGTGGCTGGGAGGAGCTGGGGGAGCTCAGCTGCAGAAGCCTGCTCAGAGACAGAGGGATCCTCTCTTCCCAGCCTTTCTGCTCAGTGCCCCCACCCCTCCTTCCTGTTTTCCTCTCTGGGAGGATGGATTGAGGCAGTGTGGAGAAATCCGAATAACTAATCAGAGTCCTCATTAACCCCCTGCCAGGATGCTCAAACATTCACTTTGCTGTTTGTGAAGCAGAAAAAAAATCCCTCTCCTTGCATTAAAATTGATGCGTTATTAATCCCTGTGCTCCTGACCTGGTGGGCTGCTCCGCCAGCCTGCCTGCGGCTCAGCGGCGTGAGTACGTTACCTCAGGCCTTGGACTTTCTATTATTTATCGGCAGAGCAAAGAAAGGCCTCCTCACAGGGAGTAGTAGGCTTGGCGCCAGCACAGGGGCAGCTGTTGTGCTTTTGCTCCGGTCAGACCCCAAGAGGTCTCTCTGCTCAGCTCCACCCAGGGGTGCAGCTGGCAGCTGCGCCAGGCTAGTGGGGGGCAGGCTGGGCGAACAGCTTGGGTGTGTCTCTCTGCAGACCTGAACACGGGAGCTGGCCTGCCCTGGCTCTGAGCAGCAGCTTCAGTCCAGCAGCAGGCTGGGCGTGGAAGGCATTACTCTCCACGCGAGAGCTGACCCCACACGCCTCGAGCTCTCCCGCTAGCGCGTGATTCCAGAACCTGAAGCTCTTCTCTGGCCCCATACCCTGCACAGCGACCCTACATGCCCCACCCTCATGTAAGCGCAGAAGGGCTCCGCCTGACTGTGATGACCTGGTACTCTGGCATTGGGGGCTCAAAGATTCCAAAGGCCCAGCCCGTACCACAGAGGAACCGGCATTGTTTTGGGGGCAGCCCTCTATACAGAAAAGAACACTACCACACCAGCAACGAGAGGAAGGAGACAAGGAAGGGGCTAGTCCATCTTCTGTTGCTCTAACAGAACACCGCAGACTAGATATGTAACAAAATAGAAGTTTGTTTGGTTCCCAAGGGAGGGAGGACACACACAGTGAGAACTTTGCGTTGTGCCACGACACGGGGCGGCAAGGAAGCCCACTCAGGCCAGAGAGGATCTGCTGACCTCAGCCTTCTCAGGAGCCCACTCTCCTGATGATAAGCCTGCTCACAAGACAGCAGCACTAGCCCACTCCTGAGATGGAGCATGTGTGGACAACTCCCCTCTTGCAGATCTCCCCTCCTCTTATGCTACAGTGGTGATGTATTTTCAGCATGACTTGGGAAGGGGGATGTTCAAACCACAGCAGGAAGCGGCAGACGCTCTCACCGGTCCAGCTCGTCCTCTTTAATGGTCGTCCTTCCGCCCAAGCACCAGATTGTCTCATTTCTTCCCTGTCCAGACCGAGGTCTGGGCCTGTGTCACCTCTGTCACGTGACCTTCCCTGTCCCAGTCCTCTGAAGACATCTTTGCAAGAAGGATAAGGAGAAAAAGCTACAGGCATGTGGTGAGGAGAAAGCAGAATTTTGCCCCTAGATTTTATCTCCAACCCCTTTATTTTACCACACATACAAGCAGACAGAGGTTACCCTCCCATCCTCTGACTTTGATTGGTGAAAATGATCTTTTCGCCAGTATTTGAAATGCTACCAGTTGCTGGGGATTCAAGGTGAGCAAAGCTAGCTTGGGTCTGTGCTCACATGGAGCTTACAGCCCTTGAGGAAAATGGTCATTACTCAAATAATCATATGTGGATATATAATCGCAAACTTAACCAAGTGCTTAGGAAACACAATATAACAAAGAAGACTTACTTGGCTGGAGAGTTCAATATAGTTCCCCAAAGAAGTCTTCAGCCAAGACGTGAAAAGAAGGCAGGCTGCTACCAGTTGAAAGTGGATGAGAAAAGAGTATCTGTGGTAGCCTGTGCAAAGGCCCTGTGGTAAGAAGAAGCAAAGACTTAGTAGAAAGCAAAGAGCAAACCAGAAGACCTGGAGAGGCTGAAAAGGCCAGACTGCATCTGACCTTTGTGGCCATTGTACAGATATGGTTGCCGATCTCTAGAGTGGTGGGAAAGTCGTGCTTTGTTTGAAACATGAGAGGTATGCGGGTGTAGTAGAATGAGATTTGGCTGTTTAGTGGCAAGCAGATGGGGAGTGCTGAGAACGTTACATGGG
The DNA here is from genome assembly GCA_004026965.1 of Petromus typicus. NCBI lineage: Eukaryota > Metazoa > Chordata > Mammalia > Rodentia > Petromuridae > Petromus > Petromus typicus. The sequence continues at coordinate 3,252 of PVIR01017180.1, forward strand.
TCATTTGTCCCTTACTGCTTCCTATCTCTACTTTAGTGAGCTGAAGTCTACAGACTGTGCTGGAGCCTTTTAAAGGGAGACACATATCTAAATTCTGGTCATGGTAGTTAGTCAACCTCAGCTAAACATAGGCCAGGGCCATGGTCTTTCACGTGGTCCTTCCTTTCCTAACTAACACAGCAGAGATATGGGCTGCCACGACCACCTCAGCTACTCTAAGCCAGCATTTGGAAGAACAGGAGATGTGGCCCAGCCTCATGAGACCAGATCTCAGAAAGGCAAATTGCTGAGAGAATGGCGTGACAGGGCTGGGAGAAGAAAGGTGGTGGCCACGGGGAGCCAGAAAGGTCAGATTACCCAGATGTCCCAGGCACACAGCGGCCCGTGGAGCTGGGCACACAAGCACCACAGCAGAACGCCACCGTGCAACCTTCATGACTGCAAGTTCCTCCTCTCCTTCCACCTCTGGCTCCCGACCTTCGTTTTCCACCTTGTGGGTGTTAAAGTGCTCAGGGATGGAGCCCTGCCCTCTTTTCTCTCAAGCAATCCTAACTGATTAGATTTTCTGCACAAGACGCTCTAAGGATTAAAAACTCCCCACGCTGACCTCGCCCTGCAGCATGCTACCTGCTAGGGGAAGCTAGAGAAGTAAGCAGTCGACCATGAGGCAGAAGGAAACAGGCACAGGGCTAGCGCCACCGTAGGACCCGCCAGGCCAGGGCAGTCACGCTTGAAACCCGGAGTTGCTGCAGCGTGAGACATCACTCTCTCCATCACTCTCGTGGTCGATAACTCAGGCGGTCACTGTAAGAATGAATGTACACGGCTGTGAAGAGGTAGGAATGAGTCCGTAGGAATTCAGAAACTCACAAAGTGATTAATATTCAAGTTGAGCCCTCGCATTTCAGTTATGAGAGTCCAGGTTCCCAGCTAAGGAACAAGCAAAGGCCAGGGGGACCAGGGAGGAGGAGGTGAATATAGGGGACAGACAATGTAGTTGAATAAAACCTTGACCAGGGCTGGAAACTTGCTGCAAACATTTCAGGTTTTACGTTGCAACTATTCAGCTCCGCTGCTGTAGCATGACTGTCAGCCATGCCATGATAATGGAAGGTGGGCAAGAGAGAGTCAATGGGTGGGTGGGTCTGTGTGCCAATAAACCTTATTTACAAGGGCAAGCAGCCTCAGATTTGGTTCAGGAGAGTATGGCTTTGTCCATCTGGACTAATATAACAAAATGTCTTAGATTGGGTGGCTTTAAATAACAAGAATATATTTGTCACAGTTCTGGAGGCAAGAGCAGGCAGATTCAGCGTCTGGTGAGAGCTTGTTCCTCCTAGATGGCGCCTTCTGTGTTTCCAGATATGGTGGAAAATCCAGGAAGCACCTTTCAACCTTTCCTTGAAGGCTGATCACTCCCTGAGTTGAGGGACATTCCTGGACCACAGCAGTGCACTCTGCCAGCCCTTACCCTGGTGGGACTGAAGCAGAGTTGTAAGAGATAACCCTGGAAAGATAGGAAGCAGCTGGGTTGTGAGAGCAGCTATGCCAACTACACGCACCAAAGATGTATCTTACTCTTTAAACATGGTACGACTCAGGCCGAAGATTTAGCTCAGTGGTTCTGGCACCTGCCTTGCAAGTACAAGGGCCCGGGTTCAACCCCCAGTAACCACATACAACAATGCCAGGTGTGGACACTCACACCCACCAGCAATAAGTACCACATACCACAGTGCCAGGTGTAGTGCTCACGCCTGTAACCCTAGCACTTGGGAGGCAGAAGCAGGAGGATTGCTGAGTTCAGACCAGCCTGAACTACAAAGTGAGACCCCATCTCAAAAAAAGAAAGAAAAAAAATAGTAAGACTTGAGCACAGAAATGGACCACATGAGGGCCTCGGATTTATTGTGGGTAGAGAGGGTGCTGGAGATAAGCAAGCAGGGAGCCACAGTAAGGACAGAGAACTGGCTGGGCTCTGGGCCCTCCCTTGGTGGCATGTCAGAGCCAGTATTCATCCTTCCAAAATCTTTTGTTCCACATTAATCCCATACCCTGACCTGTCATTCTAATTGTGCTGAGGAGCTTCACCTTGTTTTTGGCAAGTGCAATAACAAAAGCTGTTCTTCCCATGCAGTGAAAGCAGTGAACGAGCAACTTCCCCAAGCCACCCCAGCCAGATGCTGCTGGGGGTTCAGTCCTTCGGAGCCCAGAGCTCACTCCCAGAGCTCCCCATGGCCTCTGGCACCTTCACAGCTTAGTATCTGCACAACGCTTGTCCGCAGGGCTGCAGTGGGGAAGCAGCACCTCCGCCTCACTGTTATAGAGTGAGCAGTCACCTTGCCAAGGAACAACCTAAAGATCACTGGGGGATTTCCTCCCGCACGTGACGGAGCCCACAGCTTCCACAGACTCCAGGAGAGGGCGGGTGCTAAGATTCCCGTAGTCACAGCCTGGGGTGGCGGTGTGCTCACCTCTCTGTCTTGCTCACAGGGCCTCCTTTTGGCTCCTTGCACGGGGTTTCCCATTCACGGACTTCACCTCTTCTCTTCCTCCCGCTGCCCAGCCCTGTGATGTCCAGACTCGTCTCCAGGACTCACTCACCTCAGGCCCCAAATTTAAGGGAAAGTCAGTAATCAAGTGAAATCATATTTCAATGCAGCAGTCTTTAAAATCAAAATTAATAGCAAAAATGCATGATAAACAAAATATAAAAAATACAAAAAATTTTGATTGGCCCATAGTAACTGCATGTATCTATAGATGTTCCAGTGGAACATTCCTGTAAGTGTCCGCATGAAGACAAGGTACTGTTGCCGATATTTGGCCTGAGGCCCGAGGTAGCTTAGCAAGGCGCTATCTCCTTTGCTACTTTTGTCTCCATTCTTGAGGTTTTGGGTGCTCCTAAACTTTGTGGCTGAAGGAAGTGGCTTCTCACCTCCCTCTAGCCCCAGCCTGAGAGATAGGAGGGAGACTTGGCCTGGAGCAAGAACGAGGTAAACTTCACGCCAGAGAGCCTCCTCCCCTTCCCCTCCTGGCCCTAGTGCAAGGGTTTCCGATCGCCCACTCTCTCCTGCACAGCCTGACCCGCACCCTTCCCTGGCCCCCACCTTTCCCTGGCTCCTGCTTTCTAACCAAGACCTTTTTGTCCCCTTTCTTCCCCAAGTTTTACATGCGTCCATCTTTGAGACCTTGGTCTGCTTTTCCAGAAAGCTGGAAGGGGGACTTTAAACTCTTAATACTTCACTCCCTTATATTTTACCTTTTGTCCTTTGCCCTTAACATTCTCTGGCACTCCTGGCATTTTCTTTATATAACTTGTTTATTATCTTGTTTCCAACCAGCACACAAGCCTTATGCATGCTGGGGTGTTGTCACTTCTCTTCCGAAGTATGAACAGTTTCTGGCATGTAGCAGGCACTCAATAAACACATGTTGCAGGAATAAATAATAGTTTAACATCCTTTCTTTTGCCTTTCTAGTTTCAGACTAGGTCTCTCTTTGCAAGAACCAATGAGTCTTTTTCTTAAACGAAAGGGCCCTCTGCCCTGGGTCTCCACCCTGAACCAAGAAAAAGGCCAGCAGAAGGTTTGAAGTTAGTTATGATTTAATACCTCTGACCTTGGATATAGAAAAATATAAGTATTTTTCAACACAAACTCAGGATGTTCAAGGTGTGTTTTGCTGTAGTTTATTTTTAAATAAAAAGTGATTTTGTATCACTTGAATCACTAGTGATTTTTTTTTTGTGATCTTGACCAAGACAAGTTTTGCTTTTTTTTTTTTTTGAAACAGGGTCTCACTTTGTAGTTCAGGCTGGCCCTGAGCTTACTATATAATCCAGGCGAGCCTCGAACTCACAGCAATCCTCCCAGCATTGTTGTATGTGGTTACTGGGGATCAAACCCTGGACCTTGCGCTTGCAAGTCAGGCGCTGGAACCACTGAGCTAAATCCTCGACCCTACCAAGTTTTGATTATTCTGTCTGTACAATGCATGCACCACTGACATCACAGTTCCTGTGAAACTTAAAGAGCTAATGGAGGTGGCCGGACATATTTTGTGATACATAAGTCATCTGACAAATTCAGAGGTGTGTAAAATCTTCTTAACCCAGGCAGAGCGAGGTGGCCCTTGATACAGACCATGACGGAAGTGACTCCAGTCTGAACTTTCCCCTTATACAGATGGAAAACCTGAGACCTAGACCATTCAGAATTGTGGACAGAAGCCAGCTGCCCCCAGTCCTAGTGGAGTTTCTGGCCTCTGAATTTTCAAGTGCCAGCTCCATAGGAACAGGTGTCCTGGACTCTACTTTGAATCCAGGTCAAAATCAGCATAGCTAGGAGGGAATTCCTGACTTTCAGATATTCTTGCAAATCCCAGCCCTTTGCAAACAGCCTGAGGAAGGAGGTGTTTTGAATGAAATCCTCTTACCTTTCCTTCCATTTCTGAGTAGCATCTGAATGAGAATTTTATGAACATTTCGTTTCCCTTCCTGGTTATCCTTCTTCCGTGTTCCTCAGAGCAGGCTGCAGTTGTGCCTCTTTGGCACAAGGTATAAATCTTCCTGAGTGGGAGCAGTGCCTCAGACACTGGTCACTGGGTTGGCGCCATCTCTGCTCAGAGTGGATCACAGAGAGAAACGGAATCCAGAGAAACAGAGGGGCACAGAGATATGAATTTCTTCAATGCCGTGCTTCCTCTGCCTTCCTTAATGATTGAAACTGACATGTGTGGGGACAATTGCAGTTTCCCCTGGGAGGCATGGATGGGAACGTCGGGCTGTGGGATGGTATGAGTGAGCGTGTCTGTGCACTGTGTGTGTTGCTTTAACTTGGAATGCTTTGGATTGTGTGTGCAGACATGACCGTGGACATGGACCAGAGCCTGGTGGGTCTGGGGTTTTCTGTATATGTGTCTGTGTTTGTGCATCTTCATATGTGCTTGTGTACGTGTGCATGTTGTCCTTACTGCTATCTTTGTGACGATGTGATCAATGTGTGTTTCTTTAAAATATATATTTCTTGTTTCCTGCATAAATTACTTTGTGTAAAAGGCCATCCAGAGCTCAGTTCCTAGCATCCTTTTTCAATAAAGCAATATTATCAGAGTTTGGTTCCAAAACTAGTCCCAGGGGAGGCTTTTCCTAGACTCTTTGTCAAACGAAATGTCACCGCTTCATCAAATGATGAGAAGAAAAATCTTTTTTGTTTATTTCCCTAGCGAGGCAGAACAGTTCAGCCTCCTAACACCTTTTCCTGGCTAAGTGGGCAGGTGAGCAAGTGCCACAGAGCTCCTGCAAGGAAGTCACGATGAAACCCTTAGACCCCAAGGACTGACTCCAAGCAAGTAGTGTACCCTCTCTAACCTGTTTCGGGACTGACACAACCTACTTCATAGAGTGATTCCAAGGATTCAGTACTAAATTCAGGAGAATTTTTCCTGTTATGGAGACCAGCACATGTGTTACATGCTTTGTCTGTCCTCTGCCTAACATGTGCTTTTATTTACTTCATCCAGCAAATCTTTATTGATCCCTTGGTGTATACAAAATGCATGTAGAGATGTAGAGGGTTGAGAGTCTATTTAGGGTTATCTACTCAGTGGGGTAGACATATTGTACACTGACAACCACAGTGTGGTGAGATAAGTGCTAAGAGAACTGTACAGGACAAGCTAAGCTGGAACCATCCCTGTGGCTGCCGTGCGGAGATGGTGAGATGATGATGAGGGCGCTACTGCCAAGCCAGGGTACAAGAGCAGAGACAGAGGGGAACAGATACCTCTCACTGCACTGGGCAGGGGCAGGAAAGGAAATGGTTAGCTGGTACAAGACGTTCTCTGGCTCAGACAGCCTCAGAACCCAGCAGCTGGATAAGAGGGAACAGGGGTGAGGGCCAGCCCTGATTGCTGGGGAAAGGAATAGCAGGAGAGAACAGGAGAGAGAGAGGCCGGGGTAACCAGGGGTTAACAGGCGGGGCTCCGCAGATTTTCAAAGTCAAAGTCTTCTGATGGGACTGGAAATTTCCCCAAGGAAGAAAATCCCCTGGGGCAAGGTAAAGGACTTCTTTGAAGTTGAGGACTGGCCCTGGTAGAGTTAAAAGGCGTTGTCAATTTCTCTGATAAATTCCCAGTCCCCCTACCTCATTTCTCCAGGCAGAGAAAAGGTGCATCTGCTTGAACTCAAGCTAGGTTTCTTGAATGCTTTCAGCCTCCCTGCTTATCCTTTCTGTCCTTATCTTCATAAATACCCACCAAATAGTCCAGAGATGATAGCAAGGTGGAGAACACTTAGCCCTGACTCTGGAAGCTCAGAGCTCCACAGGAGGACACATGGTAATAATTCTGTGATATGGCTAAGAACTTTGGACTTTATCTCTGATGATGGTCCAAGTTATTGTGTGAACAGAAAAGGGAGAATTACCAGCCCTACATGGGAAGGATGGCCTTGAAAAAGAAAACTCTGGAGAGCTGAATCGTGACAGATTAAGATTTTACTAAACAAGATCTAAAGGTACTACTACTACCGCCATTCTCACAAGGGACAACGGTCCTTGCTTATGAAAGGCTTAGTCCACGTCACTGCAGAGCCCTTTACTATCCACTGAGCACCTTATGTGTGCGATGTAAGATAAAATCCTAAGAAGCAGCGTGTGAGTTCAGACTTCTGTTCCCATTCTACAGAAATAGGATAACAGTCTCTGTGAGATGTGTCCAGAGCATGCTGTGAGGCAGACAGACCCAGCACTTGAATCCCGGTTTGACTGATCTCGCTCCACTGTGTGATCTCTTCCACACTCACTTAAGACCAGCGCAGGAAGCGTATGAAATAGTCCACAGTTCGGGTAAATGCTCTCCACCCAGGGATCCACTGAAATACAGAGAATAGTAATGCTGTTGGCAATGAATATAATAATGAAATAGGCAACCCCTCGACTGAACTGACTCAGCGCTGATCCGAGTTAATATTTTCTAGTACTGGCTCCTCTCCATGTGATACGGACACTTTTGATGATCTTCACACGCACAGTACCAACCTAGGTGTATATGGAAGAAGAAGAGACACAGAGACACAGGTTGTCCTGAAGAGTTTATGACGCCTTTGAGGAGCCTTGGTTGAACACAAAGGGCAGAAGCTCAGAAAAGAGTGTGACTAAGGCCGAGTCACATAGTGGACAGACAGAGGCAGATCTGGTCCAAGACGCAGGACCGCACTAGCCTTTGGAAGCTGGGAAGGAAGTGGGTGCCGAGAGAAGTGAGTGTCGGGGACAGAGACTCGGACTGGGCCAGTCACAGCCCCCACTCTGCAGGAGAAGAGATTCAGACTGGAAAGCAGCAGGGGATTAGATAAGAGAGGAGAGTCTAGGTTGGTTATGAAGGACAAGAACAGAGGCTGAGGAATTTATTTCTGGAGGCCCTGACAAGCCTCTGTAGACCTCCGTATCAGAAAGAAACAATGAAAACAAGTGAGTGCTATGTGAGCTTCCCAGGGGCCCCTCATTGGGATGACGGTGAGTTCAGTAGCTAATGCAGTGTCCTCAGAGGACAGGATGGGACAATGTCACCCTGCTGGGCCCAGCTTCTTGTTTACAGGTGACAGTGATGAAGGTCAGTGGTAAGGGTGGTGATGGAACAGAATTCAGGCAGGTGAGGTTTTAAGGCCACAGAACACACTCGTGCCTGGCACAACGGGCAGCACCTGGCCTCCTTAGCTGGCCCAGCAAGGCAGGAGGAAGTGGAAATACCTGCCTTGGGAGGAGCTAGAGGGTCCGTATGGGCAAGCCACCCTGCCACATTGTACTTGCTGAAGAAGAAGCCCTTGGATGGCTCCGGAGAGAGGACAGACCCTTTCAAAAGGTTCTTGTGTCAACCAGGCCAAGGACCTTGGTGCTTTTTACCCTTGGAATAAATGCCAGTGGGGAGCATCTCCCCCGTAGTAAAAAGAGAAGGCCTTTGGTGTGGTCTCTGGCCAGAGATTCTAGAGTCTGTTCTGCACCCTGCAAAAGGCCTTGGGTGCACTTGGCAGAAGAGGCGAAGGCATTCCCTGCAGAAGCCTGCCTATTCCTGTGAGAGGGAGCCCAGGTCAAACGAACTTGGCCAGCAGGAAGGCCCCAATGGGAGCTAAAGAAGAAAAGTAGATGGTGCATTCTAATGGCCCTAGGAGTGGGGACCCAGGGAACTCTATTTTCAGTCTGAAGCTCCTGATTCTTCCCTTATTCCCCAAACATCTGAAATGTCACATCAAGTCACACTGCGCCCAATTTCTGGTGTCTTTCTCTCTGCCTCTGTATCCCAGCCTTGCCTGTTATGATGTCTGTCGGTGGGGCTCATGCTCAGCCCAGAATCAGGCAGTACTTTGGCAGGTTTCCTATCAGCCCACAGAGGAAAGACCTTGCATAGTGATGAACAGGATGTACGAGGGTCTCTGATCTGGCATAGAAAGGTACACCAGGTGCCCTCCTCCAGAGCCAGGCAGGGTGGCTCCCAGAGGAGGCTGGGTTAGGGAGGACAGCCACTACCCATCAGCAGTTTCCTGCTCCTTGCCACCCCCAGAGTGTCTTTCATTCTCTTCCAAGCTTTCTGACATGCAAGTCGCCCTTCTTCTGCTCAGAATTGCTGGCAGCGACAGAAAGGAGATTACAGGCAATATTTCTGCCTCGAAGCTTTCTCCAGGCAGTGAGGAAACAAGCAGAGCTGGCTGGTTGTCAGTTCTGGGAAAGGAGAAGCCCAGGTAGATTGTAGCCCTGGAGCGGCGCCCTGCATGGGGCATGCTGGTGTCACCTCTGATCAGCCTTCTTGCTGATGTGCATTTTATTAAGCCCAGGTGGGAGCCGGCTGGCTTTTCCCCCCTGATCCTGCTGTGCTTCCTCTCCAGGAATCCCAGCTCCTCTCATGCTATTGCAGAGCCGGGATGGCCAGAGGAGAAAGATGAGGAGCATGTGGCTACAGCAGGACTTGATGGGCAGCTCTGGCCCCACAAGGCCAAAGGGTATGATGAGAGACAGAAGCGGAAGGAAATATAAAGCAGGTGGCAGCTTCCTCCCTCCCATCCCCCAACACTGACTCTGTGTGTGTGTGTGTGTGTGTGTGTGTGTGTGTGTGTGTGTGTATGTGTTTGTGTGTGTGTGTATATGTGTGTGTGTGTGTTTCATCTTTGGACAGTCAGACCTGGGTACATGGTAGATTCTTAATATGCTAGGGCTAACTAGAAGCAACTTGCATCTTCCCAGAAAAGGAAAGGAGAGAATCCAAAGCAGCCGCTCTGCCATGTTGACCTCAAACATCGGGAAAGTGACATTAGCAAAGTCCTAAACAGTGGCCCACAATGCCACTCAGGGCACATCCTCCTCTGCCTTTCCTCTGGGAGCCCCAACATTGATTCAGCACTTAAGACTGCAAAAGCTGTCTTTAGGTTTGTAAGAAGTACAAGAAAAAAGGCAGGGGCAGGAGGCAACATGTCTGGGGTCAGAAGATACCACTTGTGGACTGCGATCCTGGTCAGGACTTGTGCTTGACTGTCCCAACCTCATTGTCCACGTGTGTAAAATGGGGACGACTGCCTGGCAAGGGGGAAAGCATTTCTCATGTGCTGCTGGCAGGATGTAAAGGAGTGTTGGCCTTTCTGCATGTAATTTGTAAAAACTCTAATACAAACATATTTCTGGATTTGGCAAGTCCATATCTAAAAATTTGCCCAATAAGTTTCCATTTGCCCTAGAAAAATGATCAAGTCTGGTGCAAAAATCAGCGGGTATTATTTTTTTCTAACTGCAAAAACAAAGTAATCTAAATAACATATGATAAAAATTAGGCAGAATAATTATAGTATATCTGTAAATACAATGCTAACTAACTATTCAAGTTACAGTACATATTTCCCTTATATGAAAAGTTTTTTATGATAGCTTGGTAGACTAACCCAGGGTCTTGCTGGATGGAAATACAGAATTGGAGCACCTAGTGGAGGGGGAAATGCGGGCCGGGCGTGGAGCAGGGAGGGTAGCTGTATAAATATATAACAGGCTGGTTATTGAAGCATATACATAGTGTGGTACTGTTTTCAGGAAAGAACCAGTTCACTCTCAGTATGTACCATGGTCATTCTATATTGTAGGATTACATCTAATTTTTAGTCTCTTGTTTATCTATTTCCTACAATAAGCTTGTGTTATTCTGTAAAGAAATAAGCATGATATTGAAATGCTTATGCCTAAAGTTGAAGACCAACTAAAAAATTATACAGATATATGTTTCTGTCCATGAGAATCTTATTGGAAAGACATGATAAATATAGAAGATGACTGTAGCATGAGAGAGAATGTGATATGACCTTTCACAGAAAGACAAACAGCATATTACTTGGAAACACAGAGGAGGAAAAATTACATCTGGCTGCATAGGCAGCTGCAGATTATTTCAGTTGAATGTCGAAGAATGGCTACAGCATGATGGCGAACCTTTTAGAGCTTTCAGTGATACAAACAGATCCCTCTGTGCCACACATGCCACTGGTTTGCCACCACTGGGCCAGGGTCTTGTTGGATGGAAATAGAGTTGGAGTACTGAGTGAAAGGGCCGGTGTGGAGCAGGGAGGGTGGCTGTGTTTAGGAACCCAAAGGGCAACCGCAGGCACCCACCAAGCTGTGTGCGGCCGGATGCACCCGTGAGACATTTGTTGAGTGCCTTCTCTGAGCAAAGACTTGCTGGAGATCCTCGGGAAGGTGGTGAGCCTGCAGTGAGCACATAAAGGGCCGCAAGTGCTCACTGCTGTGCCGGTCAGGCCAGCCACGGCATCTACAGGCCCGTGGTGAGCATGGAGGGTCTGAAAGCTGTGGTGCGTTAGTGCGCTGGGGCTGGTGGTGCAGACAGGAGTGTTGACTGGCAAGGCCAGGAACTTGTCTTGGTTGAGACACTGGGAACAGAAAGGAAGAGATGGTCGTCACCTTGACTAGAAAGGAATGAGAAGTGATAGCGACAGGGAGTGAGAATTTGGTGGGGCTCAGGGGAGGGAGGACTCGGACAGTCCCGATTTGCAGCCTGTGTGGCCGGAGGATGAGTTGTCATGGAGTTCACCGGACTGGGAGTTGTCATGGAGTTCACTGAAGTGGGCGCCTGGAAGAAGAGCAGAGTGCAGGGAGTGAGAGGGGAGAAGGTTGGTCCTGATCCTTGGGCTCCTTTCTCTCAATGTTTCTCCATATCCTTCCCCTCTCGGAGGAAGTCCAGTGGAGGGTGAGGGAAAGGGTGAGCTGTTAATGGAAATACACGTGTCCCCTGCTCTCTCATCCAGGAGCTCCTCAGCCAGGCCCACGCTTGCACTCTGGGCCTCCTCTTCCCTGTGCGTGGGACTTCAGAGCTCCCAGATGCTATTTCTCTGCCACCGTCACCCCCCAGCACCGTGCACACAGGGGCATGTGCATGTGCATGCACACACACGGGTACATGAGGGAGGCAGGAAGCCTCAGTGCAAGTGTCTCATTCCCGTTCCCCCACTGCAGCTCCCAGCCTGGGCTATTGCTTCTCTCCTCCTATTGTCATGTCACTGGTTAATTACATTCTTTACTGAGTTGCAAATGTGTTTTTATAGGGAGACCAAGATGGTGTTAACTAGGAAGGAACTGTTGATGTGAAAGATGCATTTACTTCTGTCTGGCGCAGGGCCAGGCCCTTGGTGGGAGGTGCTGCCTGGTGTCACCCTGAGAGTTCGCCCCCTGACCCTGCTGCCCTGGCTCGGGCACAGCCTCCCAGAGTCAAATGAATGACTCATCCACTAAAAGGAACTGATGGGTCTGCTTGGGAGACTATCCAGCCAGAACTTATGACAGCTGTGACAGCCATGAATACCCGGCCTCCATGTATAGACACCTCGGCTCACTTCAGATATTGAGAAGCAAAATTAGTTCACTTTAATCCAAACTTAAATAAAGAAGTTACTTGGTCAAAGCCACCTGTAGGGCGCACGGTGTCCTTCATGGTTCTTGGTCCATCCCCTTTGGTGTCCATCCTGTGGCTCTTCGCACCACCTTCCCACCCACCTATATCCCCAGCGCAGGCCTCCTGGGGATCCCACCCTCCTCAGAAACCCCAAAAGAGAGATTCAGGATTTAGCTCAATGGTTCTGGCGCCTGTCTTGCAAGCGCAAGGGCCCGGGTGCAATCCCCAGTAACTACATGCAATACTGGGCATGGAGACTTACCCCAACAGCAACCAGTACCACATACCACAGTGCCGGGCATGGTGGCTCATGCCTGTAATCCCAGCACTCGGGAGGCAGAGGCAGGAGGATTGCTGTGATGTGAGTTTGAGGCTGAGCTCAGGGCCAGCCCTGTCTCAAAAAAAAAAGCAATAACAACAAAGAAACCCCAAAAGAGCCTCGGCTGCTGCCTCTCCCTTGGAGTTCTTCCCAGACCCCGGAACTCCTGGGCAGAGATGCCACTGAGGGACAGGGACAGGGCTGCGAGTACACAGAGTTGGTGAACCAGACAAGCAGTACAAGCAGGAAGGTGCTAGAAGCAAAGGTTGAGGTTCCTAAATGAATAGTGGGGAGAAGGGACGCGCTGTAGCCATGCTGGTGGAGAATCAATTGGCAAACATGGTAGGAATGAGTAGCAAAGGGACTGGAATCTGCCCCATCTAGAGCAAAGCATGCTGGGAGAGCCGGGCTGAGCAGAGCCAGGAGCCCTTGTTCTCTGAAGCTCTTGCTGAGTGCTGCTCTGCCTCCCACAGGTGCTCAGGCTGTGGCTGCCCGGAAGCAATTCTAGCCCTCCTGGGAGCAAGAGGGGAGCAACGAGGAGGAGTGAGACTTCTGAAGACCGTCCCAGAACCCGGGATCACCCAACAGTAAGATAAGCTTTTCTGCCCTTTCATACACACAGTTCAATCTTCCAGGCTAGTATTCCTCCCTTCTGGAAGCTCAGCACAGGAAACTTTAGATAGCAAAACCCTGCTGTTTCTTGTATTACCTGCTTAGCTCCCCCGGGGCAAAGGGGAGGCCTTGTCCTTGCCTTCTGTTCTTCTACGTGTTCTGTGAGCAGTAAGCTGCTGGGAGGGGTAGATGGAGTAGTGCTTATGTCCATGATGGTCGCTGCATTTGTACAACTCTCAGAGCAAGTGCTGTCACCTGAGAACTACCTGGGGTGCTGGTGATGAACCCAGTCCCTGGGCTCCACAGCCAGACTCTGATTCCATCAGTTGGGGTGAAGACCAGTGACTGTACCCCAAGGGTTTATGATGAACACTCACAGAGCAGAGTGCTTCTCAGGTATATCTGATGAACTTGGAGAACAGCTCTTTAAAATACATTAAGCATTTTGAATAGAGAATCTCATTCAATCCTCTTATCAGACAGGGATGTAGGGTTTTTGTTTTCTAAATCCTCTAAAATGACTTCATGATCTCACAAACTTGAGGATCAGCAAGAGGCAGGATTTAGAGATCCAACTATCCAGAACAATCCTTTTTTACTTCATAGTATGCCACATGTAAGGGCATCTGTTATGGTGAGCTCAGGCCCCAACTCCAAAGGTCCCTCCTAGGATTTTCATCCTAAAGCCACTGTGACCTCATGGTTTATGAGCTTCCCCTTTGGGGGTGGAGATCATGGTCAGGTTCCATGCCAAAGCTGGTTTCTTTGCAGGGAGGGAAAGAGCTAGCCATAAAGTGAACGGTACGGTCCTGGCCCAGCTCACAAGCAGGTGGCTGGTAAAGCCACAGCTGTTCACAGAGGACCTCAGGCCCTAAAGTGAGAGGGCTGGCAGCAGTTGCTGTCCTGCTTCCTGCCTGGGAGCTCTGGGCCGTGGCTGGGGCTCCTTGAGGGCAGGCTATGGTCAGAGTCAAGACTGCACCAAGTGTCATCTGGACAACTCACTCAGGAAAGCTTAGGTCCTACTGGACGTAGCGCAAGCTCACTGTGCACAGTGAAGACTCGAGGGAGAGGCAGGTGAGTAGGAAAAGTAGGAGAGACAGACAAGCGTTATGTGCCCAGTGGACCAGTATGACGGTGTGACAACCGAGTCCCGTGGCTTTCTCTGGGACTGAAATGGAACTGAAGGTCTTCCTTGGAATCACCGAGTTGGTAGCACCCCACTGTCTCCAGGCTGATGCCGTCGTTGCTGGTCTACACGGCCAGGTGCACCTGGAAGAAACCACATGCTCACTGCTGCCACCTATACGATAGTGTGTGGAGAAATGGCTCAATTGGCTGCTGACTCCTGGTGTAGACTGTGTCTTTCTGAAGGATGGAAGGTTCCTATGGAGGAGACAGAAACAAATTCACATGTCACCCTTGACTTCTGCCCTCTACCTTCCCCTGTGTGCACAGACATGCACACACACACACACACACACACACACACACACACACACACACACACATCACACATACATACATATACACTGACCACCAAACTTTTTCCAGATGAATAACACTGTCATCTTCCTGGGGCCTAAATACAGTTGAACTATTGTTTGGATGGGTACAGTTGGCAAGGACAATTTTTGCAGCTAATGCTGGAAGTGTGGCAATCAGAGAAGCCGCCAGCTGTCTCACTTAAATTCTTAGCCCTCTTGCTCTCTTTTTTTAAAATCGTTTTGCTTACATAATCCACCCCCTTTTTATTTTCTAATTCTCTCCTTGCAAAGCTGGCACCAGAGGGGAAGGGCTAGGGTAGGGGGGTGGCAATTACACATTAGTTTGGGAAGCATTTACATTTTGCAATTACAATTTAAAAATAAGTCTCGTTAATGATCTCCACGTGTCATGATAAACCCTAACTGACACACACTCTCCTGGGCTTGCCTGCTGCTTCCCCCGAAGACAGAGGCTCAGTGTAGGGAAAAGTCCCTAAGAAGGCACCAGAGGAGGTGGGGACACCTCACATATGAAGGGCACTGGGGAACTTCCTGTGCCTTTAAGGACAGACATTGAGACCAAGCTTTCTGGTCTCTAGCTCCTCTCCTCTCTGCGCTCTGGCAGGGTCAAGGCCCACTCACTGAGTCCTGGTGTGGTCAGTCTCCTCCTTAGGAAACAACATCAGTGCTCAGAATTGTGACAAGGGACCCCAGCTGCTGATGTCCTCCCAGGTAGGAATTCTTCTTGTGTAGGGCAGAAGTGGACTCCCGTCCCTGAGAGCCAGCAAGTCCCCTGGTACACATGGGTTGTGTACAGGCTGTGTGATTCCTGACTCAGAGCTCAGGAAAGGAAGAGCATTCATTGATTTGCCGGTGGGAAAGGCACTTCTCTTCTTATCAATGAGCTAGCACGAGTTCGTGGGAGGCTGCGGATTTCCATGGAAGCTTGGGCTCTGAATCTGTACCAACTATGACTGCAGTTCTGCTATTTACTGGCTGTCAAACTTGGGAAAGTCGCAGAACTGGAGCCTTTTCCCATCGCCATCTCTGTCATTATGTAATTGGGATAATCGTAGTTCCCTTTCAGGGCTCCTGTGACAGCAAATCACACATCTAGTGTGTAGAAAATGCTCCAAAAGGACAGCCCCTGCCCCAGGCCCTCCCTAGCAGCCCCAAGATGCTTCCCCCAACACCTCATATTATCTGCTGCTCCTTCCAGAGGACCAGGAGACTCAGGAAGGGTGTTGTGGTCTGACTTCTCCAGACTTTACCTCCAAGTTGAGCCGTCTGCCTCCCAAGCAGGCCCTGAATGCACTTCTGTGTTGGATTCTCTGCAGACTGCAGACCAAGCTCCTAGGCTAGCCTTCCACGTCTTGTCAGGTCTCAGCCTGGCTGGATTCTCACGGGCTCACTTCTCTCCTGTCATTTCCTTCCGGGGCGTGATAACTTTTCACCACCCCCTGGACAGGGCCCCATGCATGTTTCTTATCAGTGAGAGGTAGAGAAGCAGGAGCTTTCTGAGCAGCCACAGATCCTCAGTCACTCCTCAGTTTCCCTCAAGCAAACACTTGTGTAGAAAACTGTCCACCTCGTGGGCAGCTTCTCCCAGGCTGGTTTTCAGACTGACGCAGTCAAAAACCCACAGCTGCTGCTTAACGCTCAGTATGTACAAGAGTGCCTTACCTACTGCAAAAAGAGGTCCATGCCTTACAGCCATTAGAGGAACTTCCCGAAGCAGAACACAGAGTTGAGCACAGAACACAGAAGGGGGCCGAGGTCGGGCCGCTCCTCAGAGGCCGGCTCTTGGCCTTCAATTGGGGGTTTATTTTGACACAGTGAGATGTTATGTTTTAAGTGTGGTGTACAGCACTGGCCTACCATGTATAAGTCCTTGGGTAAGAAAAGAGAAAAAAGAAGGAAATTAAATACTGTCCTAACAACTTGCATTTTGAAAAAATTGACACGTAATAATTGCACATACTTATAAGGTGGAATGTGAGAAATCTACGCATGTATACAATGTGCAATGATTAAATTAGGGTAATTAGCACTTGCTTCTCCTTAAATATTTATCATTTCTTTGTGCAAAACTTGCTTTTTAAATCTAAGTTATATGATGGGCTGCTTTCCAGGTCAAAATAAATAGATCTATCACTGTTATTTCCAATTGTTGCATCATTTTTTAATTTAAATGGGTGTTTATATTTTTGTAAAATTAGAATTAAAGTATGTGTGAGTAAAAGGCAAATAGTGTAAAAATATTCCTCTACCTCTTTAACCACAATGATTTTCTGATTTTGGTTATTTGGTGGCTAATATTTATGGTGCTAAACAATACACTTAAGTTCTTCTTTCTTAACTTACTTACCTATCAACTCCCTGCTATAGAAGTTGAAGGACGGCCGGGGATTTAGCTCAGTGGTTCCAGCGCCTGTCTTGCAAGCACAAGGGCCCAGGTTCGATCCCCGGTAACCACATACCATACTGGGTGTGGAGTCTCACGCCCAGCAGAAACCAGTACCACATTCCATGGAGCCGGGCATGGTGGCTCACACCTGTAATCCCAGCACTCGGGAGGCAGAGTCAGGAGGATTGCTGTGATGTGAGTTTGAGGCTGAGCTCAGGGCCAGCCCGACCTACAAAGCGAGACCATGTCTCAAAAAAAAAAAAAGAAGTTGAAGGAATTATCACATATTCTCTCCCTTATAGTTTGTACATGTTCAATGATTTTATCAAATTATATGTAAATAATTTATTTTAGTATATATTATTATATATTATATGTGCCATATATTTTAATATTATGTAATATATACTCCACACTAATATAAATCTTTTAAATTTTAATGTAAAACTTTTACTAAGTAATATGCAGTATACATAACAGTATGAATTATATGTCTGAACCATACTATATAGTATATACTATATAATATATATTTAAATAATATATGCAGTAATATTTAATACACTATGTACTTCTATGTAATACACAGTATATACTATATATTGGTATACACACTATCTGTTATTCTACAGTAAAATAATAGTCTGGTTTTTTTGAGACAGGGTCTCACTTTGTAATTCAGGCCAACCCTGAACTCACTAGGTAGCCCTGGCCAGCCTCAAACTCACAGCACTCCTCCTGTCTCTGCCTCCCAAGTGCTGGGATTACAGGTGTGAGCCACCAGGCCTGGCACTGTGGTATGTGGTTACTGAGGATCAAACTTGGGACCTTGTGCTTGCCAGGCAGACACTATTATTTTTATCTATTATCTTTGCATTGTGAAGATTTATAAGACATATTCTCCTGTATAATTGCAGTTAACTTCCACATTTTGAACTATAGATCAAAATGTATGGAAATATACATTTAATCCAGTAAGAGTATGGAAATGCTCAAACACATAACCTCACAGTGTGCTGTGGAAAAAGGAATCTCACCATTATTGTCCTGGCTGCGGCAGCAGAGCCCCTAGACCACCGCGGCACATGCCTGCTTCTCGGCACCAACCCCCCTTTCTTGTGCAGTGCTGGGAGTTGAGCCCAGGACCTCTTGAGTCCTAAGTGGGGGTTCCACCCCTTAGCTATGCTCCCAGCCATCTCTCTGAGGCTTGATTCATGATGTTCTACCTTGTTCTTCTTTCTCTTTCTCTCTCCTCCTCTCTTTTCTTCTTCTCTTTTTATGGTACTAGGATTAAATCCTGGGCCTCACACCTGTTAGGTACGTGTTCTGCCACTGAGCTATATTCCTTAGTCTTCTTAAAATTTTATTTTGAGATAATATTGCTATATCACCCGAACTTGTGATCCTCTCACCTCAGCCACCATGGTTAGACCCACTGACTTCTTGTTACCATCTTGCAATGAGAATCATGGGAACTCTTGGTTTCCTTTTATTTTAAAATTCTGAAATGTCACCATTATGAGCTAAACTCCAGCTTTGCTTTCTTTCCTTTCTTTTCACTTCTCTCACCCCTTGGGGTTCTCCTAAATCTGAAATCGGCCTTCAGCTCTGGGAAACTTTCATCCTGCCGGTCCTTACTAACACCCTAGTGGTCATTTCTTTCCTTCTGTCACCTCTACTGCCCAGAGCAGTGTGTGACACGTGGTTACAGATGACTGAGCCTGCTGTGTGGAGCCTGGGCTCGAGTGAGGACCATTGCCAGCTCAGGCATGACTTTGGCACATTTCCTGTGTTGTCCAGGGAAGAAGTCAGACTGATTCCCTCCAGCACCCCATCCACCGACCATCAGTCCTGGACTCTTTCATCCCTGCTGCTGCTCCTGGGCTGTGAAGCAGCAGATTCCAAGTAGAGAACGCTGGGTAGAGATCAGGGCAGCGACAGCTGCAGCCCCACCCTGGCCTGGTGGGTGCACCTTGTCTCTCCACCGCCCTGTCTAGCCTCTCCGTGGCGACTCTCCGTGGCCTTCCCAGTCATTCTGAAGTAGCCCCTCTCCCCACCCCCACCATTCCTCACACTTCTCAGCTCACCACACACATTCCTTCTCTGAGGAATAATTCTGACCATGACCGTGCAAGTGGCCCATTAAGTGACCACCTTTCCTCCCACTCATAGCTGCAGGAGGAAGAGACAGCAGGTGCCCTTCCTGTAGGGACAAAGCAGAGGCGGCCGGGCCCTCAGAAGAGAAGAAGGTAAAGAGCATCTGCAGATGGCAGGGATCTGCCCCAGTCTTAGCAAACTTGGGGTCTGCGGGCGTCATCTTGGAGGAGAATCCCCTCCTGGAGAAACCTACCGTGAAACACCCCCCGCCCCGCCTACCCGGATCAGCTCACTGTAGAAGCAACCTCCAGGGCTAGGAGTCAAATCCACGTTTCTTTTCCCTGGACAGCCTACCCTGGAAGATCCAAAGTAACAAGTGCTCAGGTCCCAGGGGATGAGAGGCTGTTCTAAGTCAGCGCATCCTAATTGGTCCTTGAGGACCATTCTGCAAAAACTATCTTCTCCTCTCTGTCTTCTACCCCCGGTCCTTGCCCTGGCTTAACAAGTCGGGTCCATCTTATAGGAGAAAGATGAGAAATAGAGGTACAACCTTGAACTTCAAGTCCACAAAGACACTATGCTGAAGGCAGCACTTTCTTTTGCACTCATAGCGACAAGAAATGAATTGTCACCGAAAAAGTTGAAGTTAAAGTTTCATGGCAGTTATACTTTTTAAACAAGTTGCTAGTTATAGCTGAAAGGGCCAGCATCTGATTAAAGCTTTCCCTAGTAGGAACGAGAGAACTTCAGGCCCATTCCCAAGGCTGAAGGTTGCAGAGGCAGGAGGCAGCCAGGAGCCAGTGGGAGGCGGAACACAGCCTGGTGCCCTGTCCTTCTGTCTAATTGGTGCCTGCCCTGGAGGCTCTGATATTAACCCCTTTGCTAACCTGCAAAGATGTCTCCATTGGCTGCCTGCGCAGCCTGCTGCCTAGATCTCTCCGGGCCGAAAGAGGCGGCAGAAGGCTGCAAAAGGATGGTGTTTGGGAAGGGACTTCTGCAAGGGAGAAAGCCAGATCTCAGGAAGCAGTGACCAGAAAGGGCCACTGCCGAAGGATGGTGTAGCCTGTTCTGAGCAGACAAATGGCTATTGCTCAGCTGCTCAAGTGGACAGGCTTTCCGAGGAGAGAGCCAGCTGCCTCTTCGTGAGTCATGGAGGATTCTATTCCAGAACGAGGACTTCTTTGCAGTTGTGGGTGTTCCCTGGACCCCCGAGAAGGTGAGGAATAAAGCCAGGAGGAGACAGCCTCAAAGGATGGGCTGACTTGGAGCTCTCTCGTACCCACCCCACCATAGTGCCCGCAGGGCACCTGGTCCAGGCTGCCAAGGAGACACAGGCAGCTTCCGGTCACAGTGAAGCACAGCCCCGGCCTGAAGAGCCGAGTCAGCTCCGACAGCGAGTGTGCCTGGAGTTCTGCTCCACCCAGTGAAACACGGGATTGGGTGGGGCTCCCAGTTACACATGGCCTGTGAGATACAGTCTCCATCCGGATATTTCCGTCATCTTGTGTTGGGTTTTTTTCAATTTGTTCTTTCTGTTCCTGATTGGACACACAGTCCAGCTAGTCTGGGAGACTCAAGATGCGCCGCCTTCAACATGCTCAATGTTTCCATCTTCGTCTTGGTCGGATTATGTTTCCAAGACCCCTACCTTTTATCTCTGGCATCAGCGCTTTCCTTTTTCCATCTCTCTCTCTCGCACACTTATTTTTTATGAAGTAACAAGGACAAAATGCAATAAGAGTTTTAGATAAATTTGGGTCAACTCTCCTGCACCTGGACCAACACAGAGGCACTGTGGCCGAGCCACTGTAGGGCTGTGTGCGGAGGAGAGAGAAGGAAGGCCTCACAGGAGAGGAGAGTTTGCAGCCCGCTTCTGAAGAGCGCGGTCATGTAAGGGCCACGCCGGACCACTGGACGGGACAAGGGTGGGGAGTCAGAGGGGGTGTCTGCCCAGCAGAAATGTGAGTCTGGGGGTCCCGATGGACCTGCTGCCCCACGTCACTTCCTCTCCCATCCTGGCCCTGGGAGGTGACTTTCAGGAGCTCAGTCGCTGCACCCGCCTCACACCAGCAGCAGTGAGGCCTGGACACCTTTCGCCCTCCAGCTGGTGATGTGGTTCCTCCCCAGCTCCTCCCCTTCTTTTTCTTATAAGAGTCTCAGCACAAAAGCCCCAGGGAAGGCCACCTTTGCCTGAGGACAAGTAGATTTTCGGTGACAAAGCGACCTAGCCCCCAAAACCATTTGCTTCCCTAACTTTGACTGCTGGACATTCTGTTTATTCCTGGAAGTGAGTTTAAAACATTGGAATGGGGTATTGTCCAGACAGAGAATGTGATTCTATTTTTCTCAGAGGAGAGGAGAAGAGAGGAGAGTCCTCTGGGACGGGCTGGGTGTCCGGGGTCCTTGCCTCAGTGGACGCAGCTACTCTGTACCTGCACCTTCCCGCCCGCGTCTGCTCTCCTGTCTCTCCCCGGCTCCCTGAGCACACATCCTCTGCCAGTGCAGGGGAGACAGATCCATCCGGGGAAGCAGCAGGCGGGCAGCAGGGCGGGGGCTGCCTGGCTCCTTTCCTCCAGCATCCCCAGCGTCCGAACTGTTTGTCTGTCTCTGGGAGCTTCAAGCCTCAGGGGCCCGGTCTGTGTTGTTTTCTCAGCTCAGCTCCTGAGCAGCGGCTGCTGTCAGCTCTCAACAAATAATAATAAACCCTGGAATCAGGTTTGTCGAGGGGGAATTCAGTCCCTGGGTTCATTTTTAGATTTGTTTCTCTCTGTGTATGTGCAGACAAGGGAACACATGATGGTGTCCCTGAGGACCAGAGGACCTGAGGACTAGACCAGGGCTCCCAGGAGCCCTGGGAATCCTCCCAGAATCCACCCTGACTGTCACCCTGTGGAAGAGCTGGCAGGCCCTCCTCTGTCCCTGATCACTAGAGCTGTCCAGTGTTTCAAAAACAAACAATCGAATGGAAGACCCACGCCACCCTCTGCCTGTACCGCCCACCTTTGCCACTCATGTTGTTCGGAGGTCAGGGAGAGGCCCGAGGACGGAAGCCAGGGTGAACTGGAGCAGCAGGCCCAAGGGAGAACAGCAGTGGGGGCCTCAGCCTGTGGTTCTGGAGTACGACGAGGGGAGGGACCTCCCGCAGAGGAAAAATACTGTAAGTTGACTTAATGGTGGAAGCAGAACCCACCTGTGGGTGAACATAAGTTTAGGACATGGACAGCGCCCCTCTGGGCAGAGAGTGCCTACTTTTCAGTCCAGCAGGGGTCATGACTGCCACCCCTTGCCCGGGCAGGGGCCAGTGCAGACACCTTTCCCTGAGAAGGATGTAGGCTGTGCTTCCTTTTACAGCCAACAAGCTTTTTTTCCCTCCTGTTTGTTTTATTTTGTTTAAAGGAACCAAAGGGGGAAAAATTGCCAAGTTATAAAGTGCTTAAGGAAGAGATGAGAATCTTCATCAAAATGCTAAAAGCTGGAGGGGAAGAGTAATGTGAAAACTCTTGCCTGCTATTTATGGGATTGATTCTCAGATCAAGGAGAAGCAGGCAGTTGGATGAAAGGAATTATTGTTAAGCTCCTCAGTAGGAAGATCTAATGGACAATTGCCACTATCAGAGGGAATTAAATTGCTGTTGCAGTTTGTAAAATATATCAGCAGCTGTTTGAAGCCAGCAAAGGTGTGACAGCTAGGTGGGGAGGCAAATGGGGCTCTCCCACTCTCGGGTCCTGCTGTGGAGAAGCAGGCAGCCAGGGGAGAAAGCTCAGGACCCAGTCCGTGTTTTCACACCAAACTGCAGAAGCTGGAGGGGCCAGGAAGGAGGGGCCTAGAACTCGGGGCTCTGGGGCGCCGAGGCTGCATGAATCTGCCAATTGGGCCATTCAAGATGGAAGGGCTCCTCTCTGGGAAACCTGGCCAGACTAGAGTACAAGGAAGACAAGTTCTGCCCTTGCCAAATGAGGGGCTAAGAATGGAGATGGAGGCTGTGATTGCCAACAGCCCTGCTCACAACTGGAACTACAGTTCTGTCCTCAAACACTGTGTAGCCAGATCCTCCGATTTGCTATGACCATGAAGCCTCTTCCTGAGTAAAGAGGCACTGAGCTGAGGACACTGAGGGGACTGGCGCCACCACACCCCAAGCGCCCTCCAGAACTGCCCTCTGGAGATCTCATGTGCTCATCTCAAGGCTGGGTCATAAACAAGTGTACATCAGTGACCTCGCTGCCATCTACACAGGAAAGAATGTTATTCCAGATAAGGAGTGGGCAGTAAAACAGCCTTGAGGGTGGAAAAAGGCAAAGAGGGGGAGGTCCTTGAAAATAGGACCACAGGGGGTTTTTGAACAAACTCTAGGCAGTGTCATAAAAGAGTGTGCATAAATGACCTGTGTGCTCATCCCCATGGGACATACTCTTCCACGTGAGGAGTGAGCAGTAGAGTGGCCTTGAGGATGGAGATCAAGGCTTGGAAGCCCTTGGAAGTGGGCCACAGGCCACTCCTTGGGTCGGGCGGCACAGCGGAATGCGTGTCGCCCTCCCACGCCCATTCCCTCCACGTGGCAGTGAAGAGCTGATGAAGGAGGGCCAAAGCTCAGGCTGGCGTCCACTCTGTCCCCGTGCTGTTGTTCCTTGGAGACCAGTATCATGGTACTAGGGCACGACCTCGCACCACCTTCCAAGGAGACGTCTCAGAATGATAGGAAATGACAGTTAGTTTGGAGGGCTATGAGAGGCCAAAGGACCAGCCAGGCTGGGCAACCTCTCAGCTTTTTGCTGGAGTCTGGAGAGAATCATTTTCCCCTGGCTATTCTGGATAGGAGCCAGCAAGGCACCAAGGGAAGTGGCCCTTCTAGCTGTGACGTCGTGCAGGGCTTGGGCTCTGGGTCAGGTGTAGCATGGCCTGGACACAGTAGCCATGAAGTGGAGGCTTGGCCAGGCTAAAGACATGAGAATGGGGCTCAGACCTGAGCAAAAATCCTGCTCAGTCCCTTTCCTGATTCTTCCCTTGACCATACAGACATAGCACAGATGTGGTTTCTGGTTCCCAGACCCACTCAAGCCCTGCCTGCCTACACTGGAGGATTTCTTGTGTTCCTACAACGAGGCAGGGGAGAAGCAGTTCTTGCTGGGTCCCACATTCCTGCCACCTGAAGTCTCAGGCCCTTGTGCTTTCTCCTGCTCCCTAACACTGGCACGGTGTCTGATCAGCTGTAGTTGCAGCAGGTCCCTGGGGTGTCTGGCTGTCTTCCCACCCTTCCCACCCCCACCGAGAGCACCTTTCACTTCTCCCTCCTTTTAAAACATTTCAACCAGAAAAACTGCTTTGAGGGTAAAGTGCCTGCTCATATTTGAAGTCTTCCTCGCCCCCCAGTGTACTTTCTCCACTCCCTCCTCCTCCATCCCCACCCTCGCTGGAGGACCAGTTTTCAGCATTAGACGCCCAGATTGCAGTCGGAAAATGCTAGCCCTTCCTGGGTGCTATGAAGAGACCCGGAGTGTGTGTGTGTGTGTGTGTGTGTGTGTGTGTGTGTGTGTACACACACACACGCACACCCACCCGCCTGCATTTCTTAAGATAAATCCACAGAGTCACATGAAATCAGTGACAGGTTGACACCGTTATTTCAAGATTCATCGCTCCGAGTTGCCAGCAGAGGAGACCCAGCCAACTCCTTCCCACCAACACTTTTTTTCCAGGCACAATTTATAGCACTGGGGTGAATTTGTTTCCAAAAGATGAATATCACACTATCAGCAACAGCTGCCTCTCATTTTTATTTGTTTTTAAATTTGACTCAAAGTCCAATTCTCCATATACATCTGAAGCTGTAAATCCTAAGGTGACCGATTACATGATCTAGTAAAAAGGTTATATTATATAATGCAATGAAAGGGGGGCCAGCCACACCACCTACAGGTTGCTTCTGGGAAGGGCCAGGGACAAGGTGTGGGGGGAGAGGAAAACAGAGGATTTCACCTGGGTGGAGGTGACTGCAGCGAAGGGAAGGGAGCTGAAGCTACCAGGTCACTAGTGCAGCTTTCCAGCCCCTCCTGCTGAGTTCACTGTGCTCTTTCAGCCTCCTGCAAGTTTGTCTAGACATGAGAACCTGAGCATGGGCAGCGGTGCGGAGCGGTGAAGGTGCAGGTGGAGGGCGTCTAGGGAGTCTGGGTGGGGCAGGGAGACCCCTTCCCACTTCCAACAAGACCAGACCGGAGGAGGAGAGGGGAGGTGGCTGGCCTTCGGCAAGAAGCTGCATTCAGCTGCTGGCATTCCATTCAACAAGCATGTGTGGCGTGCTGACGGTGGGCACAGACTCCTGGGGTGTGCCAGGGAGCCCTTCATTCGAAGCCCCGGAGGAAAGTGACTTGTAGGAGTCCCAGATACGTGGCCGATTCTCGGGGTGTGGCATCTAGCCTTTGGGTCTCTAGGCAGGCTCAGATCCTGGGGACCGAAAGCCCAGGATCCCCTGTGAACCCTCTGCTCCATCTGAGTTCCTAGATGGGACCCGAGTCACGGTCCAGTCAGTCCGGTCATGGTGCTTCCACCGCCTCCACTTGTATCAAGAAAACTGTGAAAACACTTGGTGGAAACAAAGAGCTCAGAGGGAGGGAAAGAGAAACAGCAGGGCGAAGGGAGACCCAGGCCCACCCCTACCTCTGCCCTGAACTGAGCTCTCCTGGGACACATTGGGCTCCGAGGCCTCAAGGATTCCAGCCTTTCCGGAGGTTTTTCTTTTGTTTTTCTGAGGACAGATAACATTGCAGAAAACCAGTCCCGGGAGACAAGAGACTCACTTCCTAGGAGCTAGGAAAGAAACCACAAGAACCGGGAGGGAGTGTCCCTGGATAAAGAACAGGGACTCAGGGTCCCGGAGGGGGGCCAGTCCCCTGCCCCGTGTCTTGTGCCGCTCATCAGCCCAGTCTCCGGTTTGAAGCAGGCGGTGGAGCCTGGCCCTTCCCAGCCTCTCGTGCCCAGCGCCAGATTCACACCGGTCCCAGCTAGGGTCAGGGGCCAGGACCAACGCTGTCAGGCCCTGCTGTCCAGACAGCTCCCAATTAGACTTTGTTTCTCATCCTTAAGGCCCTGAGCCCCCAACCCCTGCACCCCGGCCAATTACTGCCCGGCAGCATTAACCCCTTGGTGCCCTGGGCTGTTAATGGAATGTTAATTGGTCTAATGGGTTTCATGTCAACAAGTCCTAACGAGCTCCTTCTAACGAGCTTGGCATTTCTTTCTAAGCCTGTTTGTCAACACACTGGCGTTTGGGCTCCAGTCTGAGGCCCTCGTGGAGCAGAGGAGGAAGGCAAGGCCGAGGGGATGGCAGGGCTTGGGTGCCTTGGGCAGCACGCGGCTGTTTTCTCCAGGGGTGTCCTCATCCACCTCCAAACCCCAAGGCCTCACCTGGCTCCTGAGCTTTATTAAAAAAATGTCATTTTCAGCTTCTTTTAATGATAATATCAATGACAAATTATCTCCTCTTCGATATCACTGTGGAGTTTGGTGTTACCTTGGTTCCTTCTCTCCCTCCCTCTCTCTCTCTCTCACAGTTGTCATATAATAAAGGCTTTCAGCACTTATAAAAGCAGACTCTAACTATAAGCCTGTCCTGCATGAGGACTTCATCACAGGGAAGGCACCTCATGTGCCCTTCGTTTGCAGCGTTGGCTTTGCGCCCGTGAAAGCCCTGGTGTCTGGTGACAGAAGTCCAGGGCTGCTGGCCACAGCCACAGCCTCTCGGGGCCCCTGACCAAAGCTCAGGAGATCAGCCTGGTGCCTTCCCTGCTCCCGCAAGGGTGAGGACCACGTCCCTGACAGGATCGTGAGAGCCCAGGCTCCCCAGGGGGGACTGAGCAGGAGGGCTCCTCTGGGGATGGAGGGCGTGATGGCACCGAAAGCTTCCAGAGTGGGTGCAGCTGATCCCAGTGTCAAGTTGCCAGAGGCTCCCTTCCCTGAGGTGCAGAGCAGAGAAGGAAACCAAAGCCAAAAGGCCTCCTGTTCTCCCAGAGGAGGAGCCCCTGGAGGGCAATGGGGCAGTGGCCTCGTGGCCTGTGGTGACCCCGGGGGGAGGGGCAGGGGCCATCTTGTCTCAGAAATTGCTCTTCCTGCCTCTGCCCAGGTGGAGCTGTGTGGAGCTAGGGCCCTTGTCACAGTCCTGCAGGCTGGATATCTCAGCCTCCTCGCGGATGGGCGTCTCCGGGAACAGACCACTCAAGCGCCCCAGCTTTCCTCAGAAGGGGCAGCCTGACCACCGCCTAAGGGCAGCTTCTAAACTGACCCTGCCTCCCATTCATTTGGCAGTGAACAAAAGAATGTGAATTAAAGACCCCTGGGTTTAGTCCCAATCCTCCTCACGGTGTTTTCTTTGCTTTGCCCTCATTATAGATTCCTCATTTGTGGACTGAACTTACCAGAAGACCCAAACCCAGGGTTTAAGGGAACCAGTTGCCCCAAACAAGGAGAGGGGAAAAAAAAAACAAAAACCAACTCCTTCCTAAATGCGGCTCCAGCCCTAACTCTGCCCCTAGGCTCCCTCTTCTGGGAGCTTCTGGAACTGCATGTATCCTACCAAGGAACGTCTAGGATCGGTATTAACGGGAAAGGGATCTGAGTCCTGAACCTTGGTCTCTTCATCCAGAGTTCCTCACCTACTGACCCTGAAAAGGCTGTGTCTAACGCACTGCTGAAATACCCCTAGTCCTCTGCTCTCAGAGTCCAAAAGAGAGAGATCCCACATCCTTTTTAATATCTCAAAATCCTGAACGCTGGAAGTTCCGTCTAATGTTTCAAGAAATCTCTCTCTGGGCTGGGACTACAGCTGAGCGGTGGAGCATTTTCCTCATAGGTTTAAACAGACCCTGAGTACAGTCCTTCGCAGTTCAAAGAAAAATCTCTATCCTCTTCTTCCAACATGGCAGCCCCTGAAAGACAATAAACCTTCACACTGGTGATTCCCCTAACCTGCACGGAGAGACCCCCCACGGTCCCCTGAGCCCTGAGCCAAAGGGGAAGCCTGGATCTCAGAGCTACTGTCACAGGACAGCCTGCTGGTCCGTCTCCAAGGCCAACAGGACTGCCCCACAGGGAGAAGCCACCCTGCACCACACCACCTCACCTTACCTTCTCCTGCGCCAGAGTATCACCTCCGTCTACCTACCACACCCTGAGAGAAGACCTGGTTTTATCGTCTCATCCACCCTGCCTCAGTCCCCTGCACACAGCTGATAATGTGATAAACATCTGCTGAATGGAGCACAAATGTCCACTGCTTTGCCATGCACTTCAGATTCTGGCAGGCCTAGGACTTCCAGACACCCAGGCCAGACTAGGGTGGATATTCCCTCACCTCCCTGAAGAACCACCAGGAGAACTTCACACCTGCACAGGCTCAAGTGTGTGCACACGCGCGCGCGCACACACACACACAGTGCAGCCTGGAGACTGATCCTTTTTTATTTAGTGGCAGCTCTGAAACACCCTCAACCTCCTCAAGGTCTGGGTATAAGGGCCTTTTGAAAGTCCTCGGGGAGGGTCAGGTTGACGGAGGCCTAACTTGCCCTCAGGAAGAGGGTGCGGTTGCAGCACCACTCCGCAAAGCCTCCAGCTCCTCAGCCCCTTCCCCAGGAGACAGGGCCCGTGCACCCTGAGGTCCTCAGGACTCTCCCGCTGTGCGGTTCCAGTTCTATCCATGTCAAGGTGTCTGCAGTAGCTGTCGGGGCATTCTGTCTCCTGCGGTGCTACTGCCAAACTGTCTCCACTTACCACACCACATTCAAGTTCAAGAAACTTCAGGACCTCATGGAGGTGGCTCACTCACTGCTGTGGGGTGTGGTGTAGTGGAGCAGACATGCAACACACCCCACTCATAGCTGTCTTCTCGGTGAGCGGTGAGCCAACCGCTTGGCTCCAACAGCTCGCTCTTCTGGCCCCCCAGGTTAAAGGGAGTGCTGGAGTTCTAGGCTATACCGGGAAACCCAGGAGGGACCAGCGTCCAGAGCAGGGCAGTCTAAGGGGCCAGCCTCCAGCATCCCTAGCCACCACTAGGGGGTGTGATGAGCACACTCACGCCGAAGGAGCCTGTTGCTCGCAGACCCCAGGGTGGGGAAGTTGGGGCCTGAGGGCTTCTTGCTCCTTTGAGTGTGGTGATCTCACAGACACCTAGGAAACGGTGTTCCGTGCGAGGGAACGCCCTTGTCAGGAGGGGTCCGAATGGGGTCCAGGGTTGTCCCAGGCTGGGCTGAGGAGGCAGGTATCCAAATAGGTTCCAGTCCTACCAGACTGCCGCAGGCCTAGCTACCTTCCCAGCCCCAGCCACCCCCACCCCAAGCCAGAGCTGATGCCGAACAAAGGCTCACTGCAGGGGCACAGGTTGTTTTACATATGATTTGAATATTGTTTCTTTCAAGTCAAAATAGCACAGCAAGCCCCTCCCCACCAAGCCTCCCCTGAGCTTTCATTTGTTTCCCTGCTGGGCCTCCTGCCCTTGCTGTATCCTGTCAGTCCAGGTGGCCCAGGCTGGTCCCAGGACTTGCCTGATCCTTGGTGGCATTAACAGTGCGGCCCCTCTCTCCTGCCTGCAGATCCTCGATGTGAATCAATCCCATGATGCAACATGCCTCCCCAGCCCCAGCTCTGACAATGATGGCCACGCAGAATGTCCCTCCCCCACCCTACCAGGACAGCCCGCAGGTGAGTGTGCCAGAGAAGAGGCTGGGAGGGTGTGTGGTGACTTTGGGGATCCCAAGGGCCAGGGCGGGGGTGCCCAGGATGAAGGGCTGGGCCGGCCACCCTGCATTACCCTGGGAGACTCTTCTGTGGGGAGGCCTGGAAGCACAGATCCCAGGAGGGACCCACTGCCTTTCACAAACACACTAGCTGTGTGACTGTCACCTGATCATCACCTGGAGCAGTGGGCCTAGACTTGCCCACCTGCCTCTACACCACCCCTCCTGGGCATCATCTTCTCACTGTCACCTGTCCTGTGCTCGGCCCCTCCTGGAAGTGGCCTGGCTTTTCTGGGTGGGCTCCTTTTCATCTCTGCTTCCCCTGGGACTTCCCACCCAGCCTCGTTTTAGAGATCCTGCCCTGTGCTGCTGATCTTTGTACAAAGCTCCGCCCTCTGACCTTTACCTTCATGTTCTCTACCTTCTGTCTCCAGGGCCAGTATTAATTCAATAATTATTTACTGAGAACCTGCTACTGAAATGTACCCACTAGAATGCTCACTTACTTATTCATTCAACCCTGTGCATAAAGTGCCTACTGTGTGTAGGGCCCCTCTCTTCTCCAGCAGCCTTTGTCTGCCTTCCCAGTCAGCTCATTACCATTTCCAATGCAGCCCCTTCTCAGATGACGGAAGATCTGTGCGCCCACCCCAGTGTTAGGATGTGGGCAACAGGGGGAGACTTTTGCCACATGACACCTACGCCCAGTGAGATCATAGAGTAGCTGCTATGTCCTTGGCATCCTCTGCTCCTTTGAAGTACTAGATGATGTGGTGCCACTGCGGAGTGACCATCTTGACTTCTCTCCCGTGAAAACACAAAGACACTGATCATCCTGCACATACCACTAAACCCCCAGCCTTGCTCTTTTCCTGAATGGTTCTCATATACAGTAACCCTCCTGCCCACGTTGGCACCTCCCCTATGTGACTGCGGGGCTGGACTTGACCTTTACACCAGCTCCCCTCTTTGGATGTTTTTAGACATCTGACACTCTGTCCAGACTTTCCATCGAGGCCTCAGATCCCTGAGGTGAAATTCAAAAGGAGCCCTCGACTGGTAGAGATGAAAAAATGACAGAGGGGAGAGGAAACAGGACGAAAACCCAGGCTTCTCTGTAGACACAACCCATTTCCCTGTCTGCCCAGCCAGTTGGGCAGGAACTTGGGCTTCATTTTCTTGTAACTGGATACAGCTTTCCAAACTCTCCGGTGGGAATGGGGAGCCACAGGGAAACTTCCTCTGTGCGGCAGGTGGTGACTGTGAAACTAAGGTTCAAGGACGCACGAGGGCAGGCCTAGAGGTCAGGGGCTCTGGCTGGGCACAGCTGCAGGCCACTGCCTCCTCCCTCCTGCCCCTCTCTGCCTTGCCCGCCTGGGCAGCTGGGAGAAGTCTTGGCTCTGTGGGATTAGCAGCAGAACGGCAGCAAGGGCCTGTGTCCTCCAGGAATGCTGATCCAGGAGTCTAAATTAATTCTCAGCATACAGCTGGATGAATGAATCCCAGCTGCCGAGGGCTCCCTCCACCCCCACTGCTGAGCCACCCTGGCCCTTGGGGTGGGAAGGGAGCTCGAGTAGAAGCCAGAGGCTGGACTGTCCTGAGACTCCTCTGTGGGATCTGCCTGCTTCACTGCTGAGTTTTCTCCTCTGTAGCTGAGGGAAGCTGTGCATCCGCCTGTGACCCTAGAGATCCAGGAATGAAATGTCTGCTGGGGAATGACCCAGCCGAGGTCTTGAGATCTTTGTGGCTTTGGCTAAACTCCGAGGCTGTGACAAAATTGCTGCAGGCCCTTCCTGGGTCAGGTGGACTCCCAAGAAACGGGTCAGGAAGGGAACTGCGAGAGGGGAGTTGGAGCCTGGTGGAATGGGCAAGCGAGAGGAGGGCAGAGGCCGTGTGGCTCTGAGAGCCTCTCTTCATCTTCCGGGCCAGGAGTGGCTCCTTCTTGAGAATGACTTTTTCTTTTTTTTCTTTTTTTTTTTTCCAGACAAGGTCTTGCTTTATAGTTCAGGCTGGCCTTGAGCTCACTAAGTAGCTCAGGTCAGTCTCAAACTCACAGCAATCCTCCTGCTTCTGCCTCCCGAGTGCTGGGATTACAGGCATGGGCCACACCCAGCACTGTGGTGTGTGGTACTGATTGCTGGTGGGCGTGAGTCTCCACCTCTGACATTGTTGTATGTGGTTACTGGGGACTGAACCCGGCGGGCCCTTGTGCTTGCAAGGCAGGGACCGGAACCACTGTACTAAATCCCTGGCCCAAGAATGACTTCATGTGCCCTTTGTGACTGACTTTTGATAGAGGAGAACTTGGGAACTTCTGCTTGTCCTTCCTTCTTCCCTCTCCCCTTTGAAGAGTTGACCCCAGCTCCTCAGGGGAAAGCTCTGCTCCATTTCCCTCTGAATGCCCTTTTCTTAAGGAACCAGCTGCTGTTGGACTCAATTTATTTCCGGAAAGCACAGACCAATAGGAAGAAGGGTCAGGGACACAGAGAATCACATCCCAAATGGAAATGAGTTCTACTCCCTCCTTACACCTTCAGGTCTAATCTTGGGACTTCTGGCCCCTCTTTGACTTATTTCT
>PVIR01017181.1:0-35402 GCA_004026965.1 Petromus typicus
TTCATATTTTGAATTTTTAGTATAAAAGAAATCACGTAATGCCTCAGCTTGTGGATCTGACTTGTTTAACTTAACATTATGATCTCCGGTGCATCCATTTTTCTACAAATAACTAACACTTATTCATGTAGAGCAATATTCCATTATGAATAAATTTATTCATCTGTCAATGGACATATAACCTACTTCCTAGTTTGATTTGATTAAAGTACTAAAATCTAATTAATTTCATTCCTGTTAAATTATTTGGCAATTTTAATATTATTATCTCTTCAGCTGTTTCTGAGATTAGTATTTAAAGTATTATTTTTAATATAAAATAATATTTAAATATTAGGATGAAAAAGAGTTATATTTTATTTGCCTATATTTTACAGTAAGAATTTTAATAGCAAAACTAACATCAATTAACCATATTTGAAGAAGCATTACCTCTTTCAAATGGAAAGAAAAGAATGGAAAAGGGAGGAAAAAAGAGAGGGGGGGGAAACAAAGAAAAGTTTTAGATATCAATTACAAAAAAGCAAATACATTATTCAGTTTATTTGCAATGCATAGAAAATTTAAGTTTATAACTATATTTTTATATTTCTGGACATAATAAAAAGATGTTAATTATTTTATCTACAAAGACTAAAGTTTTAAATGGAATTTATACATGTACAGAGAAAAGATTGCATTATAATAATCATAAATATAATTGAATTGAAATAATTCACAACTCAGAGCAAATTAATATTCTACTGTTTCTTCAGCTTCTTTTAACATTAGACTTTCACACAGCTACCAAATCACCAAAACAAATCAAATGCATCACTTGAGAGTCTATTTTTAGACAAATATTTCAGCATATTTGGCCTGTTCTCACATGACCTCCACCATCACATATTTTAAAAAATGTTTCATTGGAAATCAGGTGCTACAACTAATTATGTCCTCTCAAGTTTTACTTCTTAGTTTACTTAACTGAAATAAATGTCCCAACCTTTCAAACTTTTCACTTCAGAGAAGGCATGATACTTTTATTTTGTGTCTGTCATGTTTTCCCCAATATTATGTCCACCA
The DNA here is from genome assembly GCA_004026965.1 of Petromus typicus. Taxonomy (NCBI): domain Eukaryota; kingdom Metazoa; phylum Chordata; class Mammalia; order Rodentia; family Petromuridae; genus Petromus; species Petromus typicus. The sequence goes on from PVIR01017181.1 coordinate 1,066, forward strand.
GTTCAAGTCATTTCATGGCAAATAACAAGTATTCATTTTTCTTTTGTCTAGTTAATACTCCACTGAGCATAGATGCTGTATTTCTCTTATCTGTTCATGAAGATGAGCACCTAAGTTGTTTCCTTATCTGACTACTGGGATTAGTGCTACAATAAACATGCACTTGCAGAACTCACTTTGGTAAGCTGAATTCACTTCCTGTAGCTCTGGGCCCAGGGATAACATCACTGGGTCATATTGTAGTTCTACTTAGAACTGTTGAACAAAATGACAATTTCACAGTTTTTGAATAATGCCTATATTCTCTTCCATGTTGGCTGTGCTAATTTTCATTACTATTTCTTTCCATGTTAACTAATATTTATTATTTTTATAATAATTATTTTAAATAAGGTGAAATGATATCTGACTCTAGCTTTTATTTGCATTTCCTTGATGATTACATTAATAATGTAACCATCAATACACTATTTGGGTATTTCTTCCTTTGGGAAGAATGTATTTGGGTCATTTGCCATTTTTAATTGGGATTTTTTTAGAGGATTATTTAATTTTTGATATATTCCCCATACTAACATTCTGTTACATGAATAATTAGAAAATATTTGTCCTGTTGTGTAAGTTTACTCTCTACCATTGAAGGTGTTTAATATGATGTAAGAAGCCTTATAGTCTGATGTGATTTCATTAGTCAGTTTTTGATTTTGTTATGCTGGATTTCATTTTGATATTTCTTCCATAAGAGCATACATTATAGTCTTTGATCCACTTTGAGTTCATTTTGGAACTGAATATATGAACATGCATATGGATATATTGTAGTTATATATATAAATATATATATGCAGTATATACATATAGGTCCTGTATCTACATATAATACCTGTGTTTATTGATAAAGAAACCTGAGACAATTGAGAAGACTCCATTTAAAGTATACAATATTTACTCCTGTAGAGATATTTGCTATCTTTACATAGGGAAAGGAAGGGTGCCCTTGTGTTATTGTGCTCTCTTATATTGCGGTATATATTATCCTCTGGTTTTCTTAATGGTAATGATAACACACTACTTACCATGAAAATTTAGCAATTCAAAGTGTATTTGTTACAAAGCTCTTAACTTAAATTAAGAAAAAAAAATCTTTCAGATGCAGAGAAGGTGTAATAAAAATCTAATGAGTTCCCATTTACTACTTAACTGCAATGAAAGAGATAGCATATGCATAAAACTGATACGCCACTTTTATCTTCACTGAAAGGAAAAGTCATAATTGATATTGAATCAATGATTAGGATAGTAAATTATACACACCAGTATATCAGCTTAAATAAGCATTTATTAACTGTCTATTATATGGACAGTGCTACATAAAAATAAGTAATAGCTACTGCCTTTGCAGAGTTCAACATACAACTGAAGAAAATACCAACACAAAATATTAAATAAAATTTTACAACAATGACAAAAGGATTTCTCAAAGAATTACCTGAGTAATGCTAACTAAATGATTGAACAATATTAAGTCTATACTGTGAAGGGAAGAGAGAACTTCAACAACAGGAGACAGAGGAAAGAGCAGCAACCACACAACTCATCACCAGGGACAGGAAGGTCTGCCAGAAGTGTGCTTCTCCAGAGTTAATATGCTAAAGGCAAGTCTACTTTGTATTTCTTTTGGGGAACTGAGTTAATCAAATACTCAAACCAGATAGAAAATCATTGTATTCTGCCTCCTTTTGAGGGCAGATAAGAACATATTTTCAGAAAGTTGCACTTACTATGCATTGTAACTTATTTTGATTGTTCTAGTTTTACAAAGATAACAAATAAAATAAATATGCCTTTCTATTTTAGCATTCATTTATCCACTCACTGTTTACTGAGTGATCAAAATGAAATAAAAGTCTTTGTGTTTTTGGACTTGCATTCTAGTACAGAAGAAAAGCAATGGAAATTATATAATGTCTGAAGAGTTGTACATCATCTCTCATTAATAAGATGTATTAAGCAAAGACAAGAGTGGAGTGTTCTGGATTAATCTGTTGATGAGGACACTGATAAATGGGTACCTATTTGGAGGTAGTGTGTCTTAGGGAACTTGTCCCTGGGGATGATATGCGGTCCCTGAGCCCCTGATCTCTGGCTTTTTCCAATCTGCTCTGCTTCCTGTTAGTCATGAGTTGAGCAATATTCCTCCATTGTGCCCTTCTGCTATGGTGATTCTGCCTTAGATCCAGGTGGCCACTATAAGAATGAGTTGAGGTGAAGGAGGTCATTTTAGACACAGTTGTCTGGGAGTCTCTCTGATCATGTGGCATTTAGGTGATCCTCAAATTCCATTGCTCAGTGAATTCAGATAACACAATTATTGCTTGGCAATAACGTTTACTTTAGTTCATGAATATGTTCAAAGGAATTAAGAATTAAATATGTAATAAACTCTCCAAACGATGCATATGACTGCCTTTGTGTAGCTCCGTTATAATGTGTTTAAATGTTGGAGGGATTCAAGTTCCCAACATTATCATTTATATATGATTATATATCTTCCCAGTGCATCACATTTTCTGACACAAGAGCTAAGAAAGGACATGGCCTCTATAAATGTAATTACTAAGATAAAGGTAGATGAAGAAAGTAAAATAGGTACAACAGAAAACTTTAATAAAAAATGAACGATAGACTAGAATCAGCCCCTTTTACAAACTAGAAGCTGAGCCATCATAGATTAGGTTTCCTATCATCTTTTCTTAACAGACGAAGGACAGAGCATGGGAGATCATCTAACGTGGAGAGCCCTACATGCTTTCTAATCAGAGCATGTGAGAAATGAAGTTGTAAAGAAGTACATCTGGAAGAAACATTCCAAGGAGTTATATAGAATTGCAGACAAGAGAATCATTTATAATTGTCCAGAAAACAGCTCTCCGTGGTTTTAAACTAGAACTGAGGTGTAATATATAGATTGAAGAGTAAATATTTGAGAAATATGCTTAGTGTAAAACAGCAAAGTGAAGTGTTTGACTTACTGAATATGGGGAATGAATGGAAATGTAGAGATGACCACCAAATGCCAGAGATTGGTTTTGAGATGTCAAGATTCAATGCACTTTATTTTGTTTTATTTTTAACTGATTTTATTGGTACCTTTTATACATACATTATGATCACATTCAAAATTGAGAATTGCACCTGTAGATGACAAATCTTGATTCTCATTTTTTTCCCTTTCGTCTGCCCTCCCTGCAACCTCCACTCCTATATACATATGCTTCATTTCCTTTTAGATTACCTACAATATGGGAAACAATTTCAGTACACATTAGAGATGCTTTTTGCTTTTAACATAATGACAAAGGGTGTGAGATATATAGAAAGAATCTGACCTGAAGGTAGAGATCTTAATAATCCCTAGGATATAAGAGGCACTTGAGATGGTGGGATTAAGTAAAACCCGAGGAATAAGAGGAGGGAGAATAAGAAGAAGGGAGAGAGAGAGAGAGTCTGGAACAGCCTACCCACACACAAGGAAAATTTCCTAGATGTCAGGGCTATATTTTTAAGTTATTAAAATTTATAACAATCTGCTTTTTCAAGTAAATGAAGCCTTTACTTTTAGAAGATAAGTGAAGTGACATTTTATAATGATAACTTTTAAAGAGTAGGCAGAGGACAAAGAAGTTGAGAGTAGCATGTACTGGAGACAGAATAGTCACAAAGCCAAAATGAGTGATATGTTTGAAGGGAGGTATGGGCAGAAGAGCAACATGTAGCTCAGTCCAACAAGGTACATGATAAAAACACAGCACCATCCATCATGTGCTAGGGGTGAACCAGTGAACTTTAAAAATGAAAATACATTCAAGAGAAAATGGCAGTGCACATGTTACACGTTCACTAGGAAGAGAGGTTTGAGAAGGAACTTGTGAGTTGGTTTTATCTGGGAGAGAAAATGGTCCAATTTACTGATGACAACAAACCTCTACACATATTTTATTCTCTTTCTATAAAATTAATAACTGGTTTAAAATTGATCTCTTCCTTCAAATTCAATGTAGTATGGTATATGCAGAGACAAATAAGCACAAACTGTATAAGTAAATTGGTCATTTGCGATCTACTAATAGACTCTACTATTAGCATTTGTTATGTGGCTAATGTAATTAGTACAACCTTGTAATTCTTCTGAGTAAAAAGTAAAGGGAGGTCCAGGTAAAGCCAGTTCAGTCCTAATCAACAGGCTACTCAAGAATTACACAGATTTAAGCAACTGTTCCTGCACTATGCATTGCTAAGCACCCTTTTCACCTATAACTTTGCAAACTACTTCACCTGATGACATGTGAAGTGACATGTGAGCTATTATTCAGTTAACTTTTATCACTCCACAGTGTTCACTAATTGACAACCTGGGGGCCAGAAAAAAGTACTGCTAGGGTTTTTATCTTGTGTAACACATGAATGTTAAAATTTGAATTGTAAAGATTTCAAAACTAGGAGGTGTCACATATGATTTTACAAATTTCAAAATTCTCTTCAAAAAGCAGAGCCAACTTGATAACACTAGGTTACCCTTTCCACACTATTGTCTGTATGAGGTCAAGAAATTGTCTTTCTTTTTTATTTTTTGTACTGGGATCCAACGTTGAATTTACAAGGCAGGCAAATTCTTGGCCCCGAAATTGTCTGTTTTAAATAAAGATTGTTTTCTGTATTTTCCTTTTGTATTGTTGGTACTAACTCTGGAAAAATTTACCCTTAATGTCTTCTTTTCTGTGCAGTTGTTTGCTTCTTATTATTTCATTTATTCACATGTTTTAATTAGTGAGTCTTTCTGCATTTGATGTAAAATTTTCTCAATAAGTCTTTTTCTTTCAGGCTGCAATATATGAAGACAATAGAAATGGGTTTTTTTTTTAAATATACTAATGATTTACAAATAATGCTATTCTGCTTGCATAAGAGAGAAGCAAATTTGTCACCTGTGATGGATGTGCTTCAGCTTACAGGTTTAATTCTCTTATGGACCTCCCTTCAGAAAGACTGGAAAAAAGCATTCTTTGATTTAGCAGTTTGAAGATACAATTTCTCATAAGCTGAGCTCACTGATAGTGAAGAGTCAAGCAAATAACTAAATGAAACATCTCAGACCTGCAAGTGTGAATCAATGTGTCCTCATGGTGGAGGCCTAAGGGGAAGAGGACAGATAATGAGTCTAGTTCACATCTGACCTGCTTCTGCCCAAAGTAATATAAATAACTGATCTCTGCTCTGGACTGCCATAATTATCTTTCCTCACACTCCTTTCAGAAGCCTTTTGTCAATACAAATGGTAACTAGGAGAACATTACGCTTGCATTACATGACAGTTCAACCAAACTGCATATTAGTTATACCTGTGGTCTATAATTAGAAGTCAGGCGACCACATTTCAAAATTCTCTCAGGAAAATTCAGTCTGGATCTGCTTATTGGCTTCCGTGAAACTCAAAGGGTGAAGTCACTTTCAGCCACACAAGACACAACAATGGAGGCCTGAGGCTGGAAGAAGAGTGAATTTGTGTCATAGAGAGGAGAGTTTAACAGTGGTAGAGAAACACACGGGACATGGCGAAGTCGTGCAGGGAGGCATATATCCATGGGAGGCTTCAGCGCTTATGGAGCAGACTGAGTCATTCTTCTGGGGAGGTGATTTCCTACACAAACGTGTCTGTGGTTTTCTGACTGCTTCCTGTTGATGGACAGGCTTAGTTTGAGCATTAAAGCAAATAACAGAAAAAGAGATGTCAAAACCTCACAGTGCAGTCCAGTGTCATCTAATCTCTGAGGGGAAAAAGAGCAAAGAAGCTTAAATAGAGGCAGCGAAGCATCAGCGCATTCAGCTCACTGCATAACCACATGGTTAGAATTAGAGTGCAGTCAAGGGTCAGGCAATGTGATTAAAATTGCAGAGAGATGACACAATTCAGCCACCTAATTTTATACTCGTGAAACTTGAAGCCAATTAGTACTAAGTGAAGCACCTAATGTATCATTTGCTCATTCATTGTTGCACTCAGAAAATATTTACTGTGCACCCCTCCTGACTCAAACAGTATTTTAGGCTCTTGGAGTAAAGCACAAAGAAACATAGACTCCATCCTTTTTCTTACTCTCAAAAATAGAAATAAAGGGCTTTAGATACATCAAAGGAACTATATGGGGAAGATAGAATAAAGATATTTGATAGATAGGGTGGTCAGAAAAAGCCTTTCTGAGAAGATAGTATTTATTGACAAAATGCTGAAAAATGAGAAAGAAATGACATTAAAAAGGAGCAGGAAGAGCGGTAAATTTCAGGAGTGCAAAGCCTGAAATGGATTGGCTCAAATGCCTGAAAGAGAACATAAAAAGAGATGATCACAGCCAAGGAAGTAAATTGGGTGGCAGCAAGAGGATTTTGAAACAGATAAAAAATAAGTATTACGGGACTGGCATAAGAATCGGAATGAGCGATTGTATTAGTGAAGAAATCATTTCTGCACAGTGCTCAATGAAGAGGGAAGAATTAGAGAAATATATTTCATATATATTTTACTCAGTCTAATCTAGGCACAGAGAAGATATAGCTATGTGATCGGTTTCTGCTGTGCCTGAGAATTCACCAGATGCTCATGTAAGACAGAAATGCAGACTGACGCCTAAACAGAGATAGAAAGAGAAAGGAAGACCAATTCTGAAGGTGATTTACACATGAATACAATTATAAATGAGTAACAGTCAAAGCCACATGAAAAGGGAAGGGGAAATGGAAGAATAATGTCAATTATGGATAGTTAAGAGGTCAATAAAATGAGAACTTTAGTGATTTCAAGGAATCATCAAGAGGAGAGTCCTAAGAAAAAATTGAGCTCAACATATGAGCCAGTGGTCAGAGAATGGGCTGTCTGACAGTGAGATTCGAGATTGTATGGAACCTCAAGTATTTATGGAAGATTCAGGGTGTCATGATGGGCATAAGACACTATATAAATATAGAAGGTTCCTTTGGTATTATGGAAGAAGGAGGGAGAGGGGGAGGGAGAGAGAGAGAGAGAGAGGTGCTTGTTTTCAATGGACCAGTGAGTGTAGGATAAGCGAGTTGAGCAGTCCTTCAGTGACTGGGACCTAGTAAAAGAGCTGAATATAGGGGAGAAGGAGACACCAGTGATGATGCTGGTGAGAGAGTCCAGGGTCCTTCTGACAGAAGGAGGGTGGTTTTACAGTGTGTAAGGGAAGGCTGGAGAGCCCACCCCTCTATCTTCCAACTGTGTGACTCAAAGGAAGACAGACAAAGACGTATCTTGGGGAAACACTCAGGGCTGATCACTGAGTAATCAAAGAGTGGTAACTCCATACAAAGGGAAAGAAATCATGGATTTTAGCCACCGCAGGTTGACTGAGTATATCTTCTTTTACATGAATTTTTAATTATGTATGTAAAAACAGAGCTATTTCTACATTCTTATTTGAAATAGCAATAAAAATGGAGTGTATTTTAGGTGTACTTCAGATGCCAAAATATCTACTTTCCATCATTATTATTAAATAAGTCTAAGTTTGATGAGTTAGTGCTATTAATAACGAGCACCAAATAGCTGTAGTTTATAACATCAATTTCCTTCTTTCCTGTATTATGTGTCAATGACTGGAATTCAGCTGCCAAAGCTCCTCTCCACATCTCTTTATTCCATCTTCCAAATGAAAGAAGTGGCCTGGTGTGAGATGTGAAGAAAATATTGAATTGAAATATCTGATGCCTGTGGTGTTGCATTCACTGAAATTACACTCGCTGAGCTGGGTACCCAGCAAAGGCCAGTTATGTGCTGCTCAACGCCACTAGTAGGACTTCCTTCAATGGTGCTTTGCATGTCTCATGGCAAAGGACAGGATAAATAATAACCTTTAAGGAAGATAACAAGCAGTAAGTTGAGGACAAATGAAAATAATACAACACAAAAACATACTGAAACCTTGCCCGAAACTCTTCAAATAATCCCAAATACAGTTTACTACTGGATGAAACCCAAACTGAGAAGACATATGTCTATCTACCCAAGTTGAAAGAATAGACACTAGATAATGACCACACCAGCCAAAGTGATAGAAATAAAAAGGAAAACACACACCAACAACATTTTTTTCTTGTTGTACAATAAATGATAAGTGCAGGAAAAACAGTGGAGTGATGCTAGTTTGGTGGAAATGGAAGGCTTTCTAGTCCACTGTTCAATGTCTTCACTCAATGGTAGCTACTCAGTGATATTTTTTCACTGTTTGTCAGCACACAAGATGCACAGGTTCAAATATATAATTGTATCATTATTTTGATTTAGGTTCCTGACAACTGATAAAACTCTATTCAATATACAATTTACTTACACCAACTGAGTGATCAGATCTCTCAGTTAGATTAGCGAGGTAGTTTCAGACTTATCCAGTGCTCCTCTCTTTGCTCCATTAACACAGAGAGATCATATTTACATCAATATGCATTTTAGACTTCTATATATTATATTTTATTGTCAAATCATCTTCCATTGTTACTGGGGGGGGGTTACATAAACCATTTGAGTATATTCCCTGTTTGCCCTCTGCTGTCACTACCCTGACACATGTGCGAACTATTTGAAAGGAACCAGATTGCATTATGTTCCTCTGAATATTGCAAAAATACTTCTTTAAAGAAAAATTTGAACTGTATAGTGAGAGCAGAGTAGTTATCTGAATGCTGTGACATACAGCACACCACCTTCTGAAAGTTGGGAATTGGACAAAAATTAGGCTATTGAATTAACTCTTGGGATTTTTATCTTTGCTGAAGTGGAAGTAAAGAAAAATGTAAAACTCATGTATTTCATGTGAATTATGTATGCCTTGCTGTTTAAAACATGCTGTTCTTAACCCTGGCATATTTTACCATTTGGCCTTTAACATTTCATGTCATATTTAATTCTACTCAGATATAGTCTTACTGAGACAAGGGCATAGAAATTGCCTTAGCTCTATTATTTCTTTTCACTGAAATAATAGTGCTGGGAGTCATTGATCTAGGAACCATGGTCTAATAAATAGCACCTCATGCCTTACAGAGAGATGCTGAACGACGGAATGTACAGATGTCTGCATTTGTACTGCATTAAAAACCTCTCAGCAAGTTATTTTAAAATTATGGCTCAATGACAGTGTTTTTATGAGGCATTGGACGGTCCCACAAATGGAGTGCACAGTGTGTCATTTACTGGGAAGGTGATGGGAGATTTAGACAAATGTCCACATATGATCACACTATTACACATTAGGTTCAGACATACTTACCTGAATGTTTTTGCATTTCTGTGAACCATATTAAGTTGCAGAGCTATAGACACATCTCCATGCGGGGTTAATAAAAATAAATCCACTGTATATTTTTCTAGGAATCATCTATCTATATTACTTAATGGATTTAATGGTCCTTTGCGGCTTTCACATGCACTAAAAAATAAAACTAATGCTTTGAGAATGTCTATCAGGCTATCCAAAGTATAAAGATGTATCTGATATCATTGTAGTGAGTCATTCCCAGATTAAAGGAGCATAGCAGGGAACATTTACACAATGAGTGTTTTAGAAACTTACTGTCAACGGAAACAGATTGATTTTTGTTTGAAAAAAAATGTCACAATTATGGTCCATTCTTGATACCAAAGGACAAAATTCTATTTTTTGTCTCTTTAGTTTTCCTCTAATTAAATTTAATTAAGTTTGGCCTCACACAGCCTCTGTCCGTATTTTCAGTTTGGACTAAAGCCTTTCCCTATACTCTGAGCAGACTGAAACCTACTCTTAGAACAAGAAGTGGAGTCTCAGCCAATCACAGCAGCTGAGCATCCATCAATCACTGTCAGCTAACTACTGTCCCCTGTATAAATAAGGCAACAGCCAAATTTTAACCAGTCCAGCTGTCTGTACCTCCCTTCCACCTTCTGTGAGTCAATTCTTTTTTATGTCTATAAATGCTACGCTACCATGTGGCAACCCTAGAGTCTCTTTGGGTCTATTCTGGTCTTAGTGGCTTCCTGATTTTCCTATAATTCCCTGCCTGGTTACTTTTTGTTGAATGTAGTGCACTTCAAGTTTTATTTTTAACAAAAGTTAGAATGCTAGTGGAACAACAAATACAAAATGTCAATCCAGCTTCTTTGGTACCGAAGACAGAAGAAACTTTTATAGTATGAGAAGTATTGGCTCCTTTAACCTGTCAGGGAAGAAGAAAAAAATGCTTATTGGGGAGAGTTCCTCTGGGTCCCTCAGAAACTCAGTGTTCAACTCTCATTGGCAGCTAAAGGAATGTTCAGGCAAGTTTATTCTGAGACAGGGTCGTACTTTATAGTTCATGCTGGCCCTGAGCTCAGCCTCAAACTCACAGCAATATTCCTACCTCTACCTCCTCAGTGCTGAGATTCTAGCACTGTGGTATGTAGTACTGATTGCTGATGGGTGTGAGTCTCCATGCACCGTATTATTGTATGTGGTTACTGGGGATTGAACCCAGGGCCCTTGCACTTGCAAGACAAGCTCTGCAACCACTGAGCTAAATCGCCAGCCCTGTTCAGGCAAGTTTAGCAGACAAACATCTACTTTCTGGATCTTTGGACATGAACAATCAATCACATCTCCAGGAGGCTATTAATCCACTGAAGATGAGTGGCCACAGCATAAAAATTCATGTCTATCAAAACCTTGGCCATCAGCAACAGAAAAAATGAGTGAAATTCATGGAAGTTATAAGAATCACTAAATCTGCATAAACTAGAGCCAGAAGGCTAAGAATGGTCTCATATGTGAAATTTAAAAGGGAAGAAAAATCATTCATCTCAGTCACTTTCTCATCGCTATGAAACAATATTCAACACCCACAAGTCTAAGGAGAAGAGGTTTATTTCAGCTAACAACTGGTAGAGGTTCCATTTCATGCTCAGCTGGTTCCAAGACAGAGCAACATTGCAGTGTGGGGTGGCAGAGGAAAAAGAGCTCAGGGGATGGTGTCGGGAGGCAGAAAGAGAGATCAAGCGAGAAATGGAGGAGAAGTATCCTTCCAGTCCATGCCTGTGACCCCTAATTCTGACCAGGCTTTATCACCCCAAATCATAGCCCAATATAAACTAACCAGAAGACCGATCCACCCTAATGAAAGTCAAACTTATGATCTAACATCCTTCCAAAAGAGCCGTCTGTGAGTTGATGAAGCTTTGGGTGGGACCGCAAGATAGAAATCGAAACACCATTCATGAAGAAAAGTGATAATTTTAAATTCAAGATAAGGTAAATTCAAGATGAGGTAAACAAGGTTCCCTTGTTTAGGGAACAAGACAGGAATGCTAGTAAAAGGAAGCAGTTGAACTAAGGTATTACAATGAAAACAAAAAGAAAATGTTTCAAAAGTACTAGGAAAGGCAAAACTACCTCATACTTAAATTTAAAATGTTGAGATGATTCTATCTAACTGAATGAAGCAATTCATTTCTAGGTTCAGTATCCATTAAGAGAACCTATTCCTGGACAAAGAAGGTGTTTTAGTTTGTGTAGTTTTTGAATGAGAAAAATCTATCAGACTTTTTGAGGGAAACAAATATAGCAACATCAAAGCATGTCCATGATAATTTAAAAAGATCTCACAGAGTATATCAGGTAATTTAAAATAGTTGGTACTTAGCCATATTTCCTCCTGAGAGAGTTGGATGGTCAGCATATATTATGATCTTGTCTTCTATTTCACTAATATTAATGCTCCTTCCACTGAGAAGACGTTAATTAAATATGTAGAAAGGATATGAAACAACAGCAAAAGATTTTAAAACACTTTAAGTAATATTTTCATTATAAATTAATGATGAATTTCATTTTTCATAATTGTATTCAATAAATAAACTGACTTCATTTAAAGTAGGGAATACTCAGTGTACTTTAAATATTGTCAACACATATAAATGCTGAATATAAGATATAATGCACTTGGATTATCTTCAGCTAGCCATTTTACAGGGTGTAAATTTTTTAAAATATCATGTACACACCATAAATTTTTATCTGTCAATAAAAATAAACAAGTCCTTTGAGAATAGCAGCATATATAATACATTGTGTTATATTCCACACATATCAAGGAGCCAGAATCTGTGGGCATGACATAGATTTTGGATAATTGCAAAATGTCTGAAAAATAGGATGGGATCATCTTTCTATTTAGTCACAACATATTTTCTCTTCTCTAAAATACCTCAAAATTCTGTTATTCTTGGAGAACTTTATGGGCTCCACTTCACCTGTTGCAGTGCGAGCGACAGCTGTGTACATTTTTATTTCAGCGGCCCAAGGGCCCTCCTCGGAGCAGGCTTGTTACTGCTCTTCTCAATTGTATGGTCTGAGTAGGTATTTTGTTATTCTGCTTTGTCATCCTCAGATTTTACCTCCCTTCCCAGAACATTTAGATTCTTTGTTTCAGCAAATGTATCTTGGATTACCTGTATGTCATACCTATGTCTGCACATTTCTAATGTGCATTTTAGAGAACTAGGGTAGTATTTTTCCTGTATACCCATTCACTTTAATTTTCTTAACAGCTTATAAATTAAACTTCAGTAGTGGGACCCTTTGAGAAAAGATGTCTCTTCAAATTGTAGCTTACCATTTGATTATTCTTGATTATCAAATAAATCATACATTTAGAAACTTGCTAAGTAGGATATTAAGTTATTTGAGTCTATTTTTAAAAGAATAATTTAAAACACCTGACTGTAGACTTCTTTCAATGTTTCCGAGAGAATAATTTCAGCCTTAAACTGTCTGTGTTTGGTACAACTCTACTGCCTTTTGAGTCAGCACCTATGTACTGAGCTGATGGAATGATGACCCCAGGCAAGAGCCTGTCTCCTCAACCTGTCTTTCAAGTTCATGGAGCAGAGTGGGGTCCAAGTAGGCAGGTGTTGGGGAGCATGAAAACTAACATAGGACTTTACCTTGAAGCTCACTGCAGGGCTGGTTGTGATAAAACCTTACATTAGAAATCATTTACTTGAGCCCTCAGCAACGTCAGATCCAATGTCTAATATGATGTAAATATTTACCATTATCATCATCATTTCTAGTACTGTTGTTATTGTCAGTCACCATTGTACTTCATCTTTTTTATTAATAAATCTCCTGCAAATTAAAAAAAAAAGAAATCAATGAAAGGCATCTATCGCATGCCAGAGCTCATTTACTACCACTAGTCATGTGTCCCTGCACCAGGAAAGACCTACACTCTGGCTGGACAGACTGGAGTACTGAGCTCAGCCACTGCCAGCTTTGGCTGGACTGGGGCAGCACCTTCTTCACAGACTATGTAGGTTCTCAGGACTTTAAGACTCAGCAGCTTATCATCAGCCATGAAGGCTGAGGGAATTCCTCTATTTTCTGTCTCAACCTTGAGCGACACAAGTTTCCTCAGGCCAGTGCTCAAGGATATAATATTTACAGCTTCCCTGAAATCAGTCAGAGGCCTGTGCCTGAGTATGATTATCTTAAATTTTAGCTTTCTATGCAAGGTGCATCCCTGAGACTTTGACATCCCTATGGGTATGAGACTCAAATATAGTACAACTTATTAGAAGGCTTTGTAGCCATGGAACTGTCTTCATCCACAGTTCCTCAACCAAAAGCAATGGGGATTGGAGAAAAATCCTTTGCATTGGATGTTAGACAGCAGACAACATAACGTTTTGCCCTAGAATTCAGTACTAGCCTGGTAATACAAATACTAGATTAACCCTGACAACCACATGCCAGGCCTATCTTTGGTACTAGAACATCTGCTGCTCAGTGGCAACACAAGGTCCTAGTCTTTTCAACTTCTATTCAAGACAGTATGATCTCAGGTTGGTTAAAGTGGTCTTGGGCCACCAACTCACATGAGAAATGGGAAGTCCACAGTGGCAGTAGGGTCTTTGTTTCTCTAGTGATCTGCTGGTTTTATAGGTCTTTGGTTTTCTAGTGATCTGCTGGTTTTATAAGGTGTGGCACTGTGGGTAGTGTTGGTTACTACAGGACAGTGTAAGATCCTGGGACTGTCTCATCCATGGCACTGTGCCCAGCTCTAAGAGAGCTCAATGACATGAAGGTTACTGTAGTATGAGGCATCTGAGCCAACCCTGGTCCCAGGGAGGAGCATGGTGTAATACACTATGTTTTGTAGCAAGTGCCCTAGTTGGTGCCGAATATCAAACCAGCTGTAAATTTGGAGCAAACCTGGGCTTGGATGTCCCTGCAGTGCTGAAATGGTGATAACATCCAAACAGCTGATCAGGTGACAAACTTAGATTTAGGATGTCATCTGTTTTGGAAATAGCACAAATGATAGAGCTCCGAGAAAGTCAAGAGCCTGCTTAGAATCTCTGCAACAGGCACAAAGCCAGCTTGATTACCCAAACTGAATGACCATAACCCTTTCAGTGAACAAGTGACATCACACACAGAGTATCAAGAGCTTTCAGAAAACCGCAACCTCATCTAGTAACTAGTAACTTTCTGTTACTTTCCCAACAGAAACTGACCAGGAAATAACCAGTTTGAGTGAACCCTTATATACAGAACCAAAGATAGTTATTTTATAGAAACTCAATAAAACAGAAGGGAAAGACTCAATTCTCCATCATAGTCATTTTTCACACACACACACACACACACACACACACACACACACACACACAAATGAGGCTATGAAATTAATTTTTTAGATTGCACATATGAGATTATATAGTGCTTATCTTTTCATATTTGGCTTATTTCAATTAGTGTAATGACTTCTAGTTTCTTCTCTGTTATCACATCTAAGTTATAAGCCAGTCTTAAAAAAGCATAATTTCACATCACTCAACAGCAATCTTTTGCTTCAGAATATATATATTTATCTGCATACAAACTGCAAGATGCTATCTCATCTTATGAACATCAATTTGGTTATTCTACAATATATACAAGCATCAAAATATATTTACCTCATGGATATATAGTTATTATTTCTTAAAAGTATACCAAAACTTCTTTAAAGGAAAATATCAAAAATCTTACAAAATATAATTCTCAGGTTTTAAAAGACTATATGGGTTTTCTTTAAAATGTCACACATGGAATTGTGAAAGTGAAAAAATGAATTTTTTATGAAATGGAACATATTAAAAACCAGATATTTACTTTTTAAAAGCTAGTTGAATTTTATTGGAGACTTGGGGCATATAAATGTACTTTCAGACTTTTTCTTCATACTAGTCCCTTTGTAATCACTATTATCAGAATATCAATTTTGCCATTTGCATATCCTAGCAATGAAGATTCACAAAGTCATAGGTTTCTTATTTCCCTGTTCTTCTGCTAAGCTCTGCCAACTTTGAAAATAAGCTTTGCCAAAAATATAAATTATCTCCTTCTCTACATAAGTCAGAAATTACTATTATTACTTTATTTTGTACATATAATTTGATTATGATATAAAATACATTGCTCACTACTCAGCACCTTGAAAGAGCACCTAAAATTATTCATCTCAGTTTTTGCTGTAAATTACCAGAGATTTCCAATTGTATTATATCTTCCCCAAGTGTTTAAAGATTTCAATAATGCTCTTGACTCTTTTCGGTTAAACTTTTGTAACTCTTAATAAGTTACTCTCCCAACAGCCAGTAAGGACATTTTCAGACAGTGCTTCATAGTAAAAATGAGAGATGAAATAAAACCATTCACTTTCTCACCACAAAACAACAGGTGGAGAGACCACGGTCTCACAGTCCCCTTGGAGGGCACAGCCGGTATTCTGAGGACCCTGCACCAGGCTCTTTCTTAAGTTTTATTAACTCCCAGTAAGTACCCTGGACCCAGCTTTCAACATACAGACTAGAAGAGAGCAGTTGCTGTCTGAACCATAGCAGATTCCCTGTACTGAATTACTGTCTATGGACTCTCCTGCCTATTGGCTGGTCAGTTTGGTTATAGAGCCATAAAGTATATTTGGGGGGGGAATATTCATTGAGAGAATATAGCTAGGATTTGATTCCGCATTTCTGTTGAAAGAGGTGGAATGGAAGGCAAAAAAATTACTAGTACACCTCTATAAGATCTGCTATTCTTTTTATACAAAGAGACCATTTGCCAACCAAGAGAAAAACTAATGTCCTGGATAGTGTTACAAAATGAACACTCATTTTCATATTGTCTGGCTAATGTTTATCGGAGTTAAAGTAACACAAGTAATTTTACTGAGCCCGTGAGCACATGTTTGGCGAGATATTCTCAGATGCTCTTTCATTGAGGGTGTGCAACTCTGTCCCTTCAGGAGTAATATGCTCCTGACTTACTGAGACTATTACGTACAGCTTTCAGATGGTAGTGAAATGGCATAAAGAAACTGTGTGCTCCTGTGGCCTTTCTCAAAGGGGCTTTTTGCTGCATTAGCTTTACAGTGACTGAGTTTGCACATCTTTACTTTTGTTAAAGACCATTTGCATTTATTATTTTCTTGCTCATTGTCTTAGGAAATTGATTTCTTAACCCATTCCCAGTGAAATAATTTTCACATAGTCAGTCTGACATGTAATTTGTCACTTTACTTTGCATAATTTTTGAGGCATAAAAATATTTATTGGCATATACTCATTATTAATCAGAATTATCATTTTCCTTATTCACCATACATTTTGGAACATAGTTTAGGAAGTTTCCCTTCTTTCCCAGCTCAGTAGACAATTCATCCATGCTTCTTTTTTTCTATCATTTGTATGGTTTACTACTAAGTTTTAAATTTGAAATCCTTATGAAATTTATCCTGAAAACTAATACTTGCATGAATCTGTTTTTATCTGTTTCTGCATAGCTAATTTTTCCCAACATCTATTAAAACCCCATCTTTCCCACACTGACTGGCAACACTGCACCCCTGGGTTGCATTTCCCTTTGCAGTTTATCTTATTTCTGTACCTCCTGTCTTTCCTGCTGACTCAAAGAGTTTGACAAATCTTTATATCCATGTGACCTCCATCCTAATCAAGATACAAAATTGTTCCTTGGACTCAAACCTCCATGCTCTGTTGGAAATCAAGTCCTATCTTGAACAGTAAGTCCTGGGAAATTGCTGCTTTTGATTTTACCAGAAGTTCATACACATCGAATAAAATGGCATGTGGCCTTTTTAATTCATCTGCCTTAATTGACCATGAAGTTCCCTTTGTTAAATCCAACAAAACCAAAGTTTAAAATCTAAGACACATATGCACAGACCGAGGGGGCTTCTGGCACATCTAAAGAACTGAGGAAAGGTTAAGGGCTTTATTAAGGTAGCAAGAACTATTCGGGTTACTGTGGACAATCTTGACACTTGGCTGCTGGGAAACAGCAACTGTAACTATGCAAAGCCACATTTAAAGTTGAAGTTGGCATTTCTGTTCTGTTTCAACAGCAGCATGTGCTATTACAGAGATTAAGTGTGCTGGTTCCCCGGGTTGGCCCAGTAAAGGCTTTCCTAGAGAAACATATTTGTGAACTTAGCAATTTCTGTGAACTATTAAATCTATTTTTTATTTTTAAATTCAAATCTTAATTGCTACATTCTGAATACATATCATCATCACATTCAGCATTGAGAGTTTGTACCAGAAAATGACATGACTTGATTCTCATTTTTTCCCCTTTCCCTCACCCTGGAACCCCCTACACCCTATTAACATAAGCTTTGTTTCCTTTTTTCTTTATTACTATCACATTCAAAGTAATAAATCTATTTTTTTCCTTTTTACAAGAATGATTTTATTTGAATGGTCAATTTTGACCCCCCTCATTATCATGGATATTTCTGCTCTTTTGTAATTAATGTCTGTACTCACGTTTTTTTTCTTCATTCAGAATTCCAATTATTAAAATGCTAAGAATTCTCCTATCCTCCAAATCTTTTGCTTCTCCATAACTTCAAGGAGTTTAATTTTTGCTCTTCTGGGTTTTTTAATTTCATTGAGAGTGTCTTCACCTTTAATACATCAATTCAGTTTTAATGATTGACATTGCTAATGTTGTGTTTAGGAAAATTATTTTCTTGTATATCACTATGTATTTTAAGTGATATTTCTTCTTTTACTCAAATTTTTAATCTGTTTCCTACAGTATGAACTTGGTGAGTCTCCCTAATTGTTACCCTAAAGTTACTCTTCAGCTTACTGCTGGGCACACCTGTTGAGAGATTAAAATAAAAGTGAGAATTAGTATAACCCTGACCATGTGATTACCTGACTTATAATATTTGCTCTCTCTACAAATATTACTCAGTAGAAAAAATATTCTGATTGACATAATCATTCACAATGGTGCAGGCTGCATTCCAATGGCTGATAATATCCACCATTTGTACTTTATCTAGATTTCCTATGAAAATAAAAAAACTGCTTAAAATTGGCACATCACTCATAATAGCCTTTCAATTTTGTCTTGATAACTTCATAAGTATTTGTTCCATCTTCTGTCATTTCAACACCATGAGTTTCTCTTTCCTGCTAACTGGTTTATGCTAGTGAAAATATTCACAACACTGTTATCACATTAGCTCTGCTCATCTTAAAATCCCATTGCTTTTAAGAATCAGAACACTTACATATCAGTGAAAAATATCTAGCTCTAAATATGTTTAAATAAATATCTAGCTACTTTAATAGATATGCAAAAATAATGACTACTTACAAATCTTAAAATTGTACATGGACTCCTTTGTAGGACTTTACCCGTAAATATGACTTGGCCTTATTAATGACCTAAAAAAGATAACTGAAAACATATTTAATATAAAATGTTCTCTATAATATAAATAGTTAACCAGTGGTGGCAGCTTAAAAATTTAATATTTTTTCTTCTTATTAAGCTTAATTCTAAGTGGCACTTTGCACAAAAGAAAAAGATATAAAATATTACATGAGTATAAACATCTAATCACTTTATTCATATGTATTTTTTCTAAATATCATAATTTGATCCAAGCACCATAGGAAGTTGAGGAAAGACTGCTTCAAACTGAGTAGTTTAACAATTTAGTTTGCCCTGTCAAAATTTTTTAAGAATTAATTAATTAAAAACATAAAAGGGCCGGAAATGTAGTTCAAGGTGGAGGCCCTATGTTCAATTCTAAGAATCAGGTTAAAAAAGTTCACTTAAATATCTTAATTTGTAAATGGGGAAAAGTCTTTCCATTCTCATTATCTATCCACAAGGGGATCATTAACTACACTATGCTAATTCATTTTTCCTGCTGCAAAGCTAATTATAATTAATTAAAGGGGCTTTAGACTTGGTCAGCATTGCTTGTTACTAGAAAATGGCCGGGCTCTTTGTTATAGAGAACATGCAGGTAAAGAAAATAGGACAGGGAAAAGTGCAAACAACTGGTGGTCTTGTTCTGACAGACCTAAGTTGTCTGTGAACATTAAAATTTTAAATCTCTTTGCCAATACTTTAAATATTCTCCATGAAAAATCACTGCAAATCATAACTGATTCAAAAATCTAAGAAGTAAAGTGATAAATTTTAATTAAGAGTATAGGATCTCAAGAAAGTCATGCAGAGCAGACAAAGAATTCCGAATCTATAGCACTTTATCATCCATGCTAACTCTGTGCACATTTATTATAATCATGGCAAATACTCATTAGCAATTTTAAAGAAAAAAAACTGCTGAAAATAATGTAGTTGATGACTATAATAAAGAGTACTAAAGGTAAACTGCTATATTTGTTCATTAATAAATGAGATATGTATTCTGAACAAATGCAGAGAATAATCCCAATTTTCGGGACCAGTAGGAAATGGAGGCATGGTTTACCTGTCCTACAATGAGACTTTAAATGTTTAACTGCCAGGAGTATACATGGGTGTATATTTTTAACACTGTCGAGCCTTTGAGGGGATGCAACAAAGGCTATTTCCCTTTTTCTTGGAATACAACTACAGCCAAGTGTACTTAGCATCATCTATAAACACGGCCAGATGCAGAGGACTGTGACACTGATTAGATCCCAACCAGGCTGTAAAGCGTAAAGCCCACGATGGCCTTGTATTGAGAAGTGAGTCTGCCTAAAACCTAGTGCTGAGGTCAGAGAAATTCACACCCAAATTCTGTACACACAACTAAAGGCTTCTGACTAGAAAGACAATGTTCTAATTACAATGATGTATTTTGTCTATTCGGTGCCTTTTTGTGTCCTGTTTATATTAACTTCCATGGAAAGCACAAGTAACTCACTTTTCCCCCAGCTGACTGCCAATAGAAGTCAGTGTCTGTGACTGCACAGTCCTCTGTCAGTTGCACCAGCATCAGTTGTCCTGGCCCCACTTTCTCTCTCTTAGTTCTGTCTCTTAGTGTATTTTTTTTTCTTAGGCCTGTGTCATGTGCCGGACACATATGATCAGAGACTCATGACAGCAGTCCCTGGAAACTACATCCTTTCAATGTAGCATTTCTGGCTTCCCAGAGTTAACTCCATGATTGGCTGAACTGTGCTATTCTTACAAAGCGTTCTCATTATGTCATGATTCAGTTTGGCAAATATTTTGGTATATTTTATATACCCATTTTAGGAAATAAAGAAAATAGTTTTTACATGAAAAAAATATATGTCTAAGTGTTTATACAGAATACCAGTATATACTCAGGATTAGGACTCAAGTTTTGGAAAATTGTCTTGAAATCTTTGAATGTTTTGTTTTCTTAGACCAAAGTATATTTTAATGCTTCTAGGTAACTATGTAACTCAAATACATCATGTCACATATGCATGTGTTAGGCTGGGCATAGAATGGATATGTACAGTTACTAATGACATAAAATATTTTCCAAAGTTAATATCCATCTATCCTCCCCCAAAGGCCTCATGATTACACTTGAACTCCCTAATTCATGTCAGCACCAGGTCCCCTACATCTTACATAATAAAAGTGCACATTTTGTCATTTTTTTATGGCTATTCCCTGTTTACTACATCCCACTGTCCTCATGGAAATCTTTCATTTCTGATCAACTTATATTTGTCTACAATATAGATATTGATATTGACACTTTAAATATTTTAAAAAGCATAATGTGGTGAGTTACATATAATGTATGAATGTATTAAGGCAGCAAGAAATTAAGGTTTGAGCCACTTCGAACCTTATGAGAGGTTATGAGAGTTATGGTAAAATGGTATACAAATCTAGCCGCCTTTTCTATGACACTCTGAACAACTGAAAGAATTACTGCCAGGAAAGTCAGCCTGCCCAAATATGATCAAAAAGAAGTACACCACATACTAGAAAATATTGGTCTGTAGATTGTTCCAGGAAGAAAAAAAGTCAATGAAATTAAGTGTGTATTTTTATGTTATGTAATTTTTATGTTATATAATTATGTAACATGTAAATATTTCTAAAACAATGTAAAAAGACTGCAACTGCAAAAGACATTTACACAGATTGCATTTTCATTTAGCCATGCAGCTGAAGGAACTTCTGAAAAGACAGCTTTCCTGCATCTCTGCTGTGTGCTTCCGTCCCACCTAACAATAAACTCAAGGAGCATAGATGTTAAAAATGCGACAGCCTTGAGTGAAATTTATTACAACCATCTGTGGCTCTGGGTTTTTATGAAGACAGTGATTGTACAATGGTTGGCAGGTTTCTATCTTGCCTATCACTTTTTGAATCACATTTCAAACGAAAGATTTTTCAGCGTTGTTCTTTACAGTTGGGTGTTCCATCTCTGGAAAAATTTTGAGTCAGTTTTTGCCTTATTTTTAGATTTTTGGACATGAAATATTTGTGGGAAAAAGTTGTGTTTCCATGCATACATGCCTGTGCGCAATCATTCACAAGAGAATAAGGTGAAGGAAAGTATCATTCACACATGCTGTTCAGACATGTTTCAAGGACAAGCTAGAACCTTGAAGAGTAATGTCATTGAAATTTACAAGTACCCGAAATGCAACCCAAGACCAAATGACCAATGGACTATGCTGGCATTTTACTGACAAGACTGTCGGGGTTGCAGAAAATCACATTAGTGTCATCCTTAATAGCACTTTCAGGGATGTATAAATTAATGGCATTATCTCTCTCACTCAAGAAAGAAATCTTTATATTCCAGGAGAAATTATAGCTATATGACACAATACATTTTAATAGTAGCTGTTTTCAGGCACACAAAACTGTTTGATGTTGTCAATAGTTTTCTTGCTCTTCTTTGAAAACAACCAAGCAGATGTTACCTGGTAAGTTTTCTGTGTGTCTTCCTTTCTACATATTGATTCAAGTTTCTCAGATTTCAAAAGAGATAATATGTATTAGAGGAGAAAGAATAAAACATAAATAGATTTCGAATGGCTCTTAACCTTTCATCAAACCTTCAAAATCTGAGAACTGAGATTTTCATTATTAATGGTTCACAAATTCTGAGGTCAATGGTGTTTTATCAATGTAGATTTAAAATACTTAGGAAAATGTGTACCTTTTGGATATTTAAGTTAGAAATGTAGTTTGAAAAAAATCTTTTTGCATATGTTAAGTGGCAAATTTCAGATTACTTGCATCTGTTGATTTTCTGAAGAGTTTTCTTCCAAACAGAATATTGTTTTTAAGACAGCCACAAAGTTTTTATGTGCAAATAAATTTCTATTTTATTTTTCATATTGTACAAGACAATTATACTCTATATACTAATATACATTTTGAAGTGTTCATGGCTCATGAATATTTTGTTTTATTAAAAAGTACTCTTTATTTTCTTTTTGGCTTGTTCTTTTACTTAACTGCCATTTTGTAAATTGGCTCAATAGAAGTATTAAGACAATTAAAATAAATACAAATATCCGATGTGTTTAACATCTGGTACTTCAGCATAAACATCTGGGTGAAGTGCAGATGTTTTCATATATTGGCTGTTGTTCTTGTGTGAATCATAAATCACAGTTATAACCAAAGGCTTCAGAACTAAAATAACTAATTAGCTAACTGAACAAACAAACAACTTGGTGTGTAATTTCCTCAAGAAGGAAAGAATTTTTGGTTGAAATATACACTAAATTTTCATTTATCTACGTCCTTATTTCTGTTCTGTTTGTTTTGCCTCATAACATTCATATTTTCTATGAAGGTCATAAAAGTAGAATAGAAAATATCACTTCTTAAAATCTGTTGCTTATTCCCATTCAAGATGAGAAATACCCTAATAATAAAGAAGTTAATGTTTACACAGAACTTGTTCTGCACTAAGTATGTTAGAGATTAATACCTGGTAACAAATTCGCATTCAAAATCCCCCTCATGGTATTCTTCATCCTCTTACATCCTTCTTTCCAGAAAAAAGGGAGACGTGGAGAGTTGAAAAGCTCAACTGCCCACACTGGTCACTCCAGGTCCATTTCTGTCAAGCGTGAGTGACTCCAGCAGTTATGGCTTGAATATATGCTATTGTGATGGATTTCCTGGAATTTACCAGGTTCAACTGCATCATTCAGTTATAAAAAGATGGTGGTCTACCCAGGACTGCACTGTGAAAGTGTTTTATTCATGTGCTTCACATCTTACAGGAAAGGTGATAACTGGATAAGCCACTCTTGATACTTCACAATTATTGCCTGAAGTTTTTACATTCAAAATAAATGATAAATCATTTCCAGTGTTTTTTACATGTTCTAACACATAGAGATAACTATCAGTGCATCACAGTATACATGTTTTACACATTAAACAACTTTTCTACACAGATATGCAGCATGTGAATTTTCAAACACTGACTTCAGAAAATCCACACTTAATTATATGTCTAGAATCACAAAGACTGTAGCATTTTATGAAAATATATATGCATTTTAGTTGAGGTAATAAAAACACTGACCATTAATTGAATCAAGAGTGACAAAAAATAGAAGTTTGGAATTCAATATAAACAAGAGTATCTGTTCTGTTTCTTCTCTTTTTTAAAACAAATTCCATTGGTGCTCCATCACAAATGATTTAGTTGTGATAGTTCCCATCACATTTAATATTTGTGATTTATTGAGCAACCTGTGTGTTCCTGTGTGGCTCAGGGTATGCGCTCATTGTCCCTAAGAAAGTGCTTGTTCCTCCATCAGCCAGGAGACACATCTTATTATCTGTGGCAACTCACTCTGCACAAGTCATTTAAATAACCTGAGTGTCCTCTAGAGGATTCTGCAGAGAGCAGCAAGCTTTAGCCTCATTCTCTGTGTGATAGGATAAGGGGTGGAGAGAGTGCTTCAGTTTTTCAGAATCACCACAGTAAGACACACTGCCTGCGACCCCTCCACAAAACACTCCCCCTCAAAACACTTCAAACACATGTATCCCGTTGTTATTTTCAGTTTCTGAAGCAATTCTAGAAAACCTTATTCTCATCATTTAGGGGGTACAATGAAGAGTACCATCAAGGCTGCTGCCAAGTGACACCCTACAAAAACAAATGATAAAAGATATTTTAATGTACACATTATTCACTAGATATGATAG
Organism: Petromus typicus; assembly: GCA_004026965.1. Taxonomy (NCBI): domain Eukaryota; kingdom Metazoa; phylum Chordata; class Mammalia; order Rodentia; family Petromuridae; genus Petromus; species Petromus typicus. Next base: position 25,635 of record PVIR01017181.1, read on the forward strand.
TGTGTGACTTCTGGATCTTCATCAAGTCAAAATGACAATGAAATGTAAACATTTTTAATTCACTCAGGACACTGGGGCAGCCAAAACAGCACATCTGAACATGAAGCAGGACTTCAGCACTCCTTCCAAAAATGGGAAGAAAAAGGGGATAAATCTGTCCTAAGCGAGAAGTATTATCAATGGGATTGAAGTAAATATGTCTTTTATTTCATTTTTAAATAAATCTAAGACTCACCCTAATGTTTTCAAAAATCACACTGAATATCCTGAACTTTACATCAGCATTGAAGTCTGTCCTCAATTTGTAGCTCCTTTTGGGTAAGAATCTTGTTTGAAATTTAACTTTTCTTGTTTTGTCTTCTCAACCATCATTTTCATGTGGTAGTAGTCTGTGAAGCACTATTGGTGAACTTGCAAACCGCTGTAAAGATCGAGGGCATTTCATAACACGTTACACTTTTACATATTATTACCGAGCTACTTGCTTCTGTCTTCTCATTCATATAACTTGACAATTTCCATTGGGAAGAACTGACAGAATAATTTAAGAGTACCACAGTGATAAGTTATTTAGCACCTATTTTGCCTTCATTAATAGAATTTCTTGGGCTCTGGTCACCAAAGATTCTGTACATGACTCTCTGGTTTCACTGAAAATCAAGAACATTAAAAAGTAAAATCCATCGACTAGACTCAGCATCTACTCAGACTCAGCATCTTGTGCTGCCTGACATGATGATTCCATGCTAAAGGGAGAGTTATTTCATCAGTGTGAAGAGCTAGAAAAAAACCATTCATTTTGTACCTTGTCAGTATTTACCATTGCCAAACCCAGGCAACTTGAATGACGGAATAAGCACTCACATGCCCATTACAAGAACACGATCAGCTCTTCACTTCTCCTTACATCACACAATACAGAATTCTCCCCACTCTGTAGACATGAGTCATCTTTCTGAAAAATCAAACAGCAATGGTATGACTTTGAAAACAAAACTGGAGCCTGAGGCTCATACACCTGAAATTTTAAGAAGTTAAGATGTGGGCTTTCTAACATGGAAGACTGTGAATCTTCATTTCTCTGATTCCACAGTCCCACACTGATTTTACTATCTCCTTCCTAGACAAAGAATTGACAGGAGGAAGCAAAACTTGTAATTTTCAAGTAAAATGGGCTCATGTCCTGTATATGCCACACATAACCTACATGGAAAGTTTAAGGTTTTTTTTGTTTTTGTCTTTCCCCTAAGAAGACAGGATAACTAAGAGGAAAGATACTGCTCCTTGAATCAGAGGATCCAATTCCATTATTCATTAAGAGATTTTAAGACTTGTAGCCTATCTGACTTTCATTTGAATTATAATAAACACAATCATAAAATGAATAAAATAATGATGAAACACTCCAAGGAATTATAGGAAACCCATGTAGACATACAATAAAGAGTATAAATCCTAACCTGAATGATGACACCATCTGGGACAGAAATCATTGTCCTGTAAAGAGCCCTTCACCTCAGCCCCTGGAGTCTTCACAGCCCCGCATCCCCACCTCCACCCAGGGAGTCCTGCACTGTCATCAGTGTGTGTGTCCCACGGCTCTGCCCATCAGGAAAGAGATCTAAATCATTCGGTTCTTCTCCTTAGTTCACGCTCTGCCTTAGCTGGCCAAAGTCACATCCTACTCAAACGAGGCCACTGATAGAGCTTATTCAATAAATTTTTATTGCTAATTTATTACTTCATCACTGATGAATTTTAAATAACACCAAAATAATGGTAACAGCATAATATGAGGTGAAATACATTTCAGCATTCTTGGAATGGGAAGCAGTTATGGTGCATATTTATTTATCTCAGACAATGCCTTGTGTTTTAAATTTATATTCATATATACAACCTGCTACATTTCAAGTATACCACCTATATTGATTTGTATATAAAAACCTTGTGCTGTCAGCTTTATTTAAGGTCACATTACAAGTAAATCCTAGAGCTCAGCTCCCAGGTGGGGCTTTTCCTTTCCTAAAGTGATGAGACCACCTCTCAAATTTTGGAGCAAAAGCAGTAGTGAAAGGAAATTTATTCGCAGGGCCTGTTATGTCTTAGATCTGGTGATTCCTGTGGGCTCGTAGGTGGGGGGACTTCGGGGAGCTGTGATACCGCATCAATGGTTCCTGATACCAATGAGTCCAATGATTGTTTTAGTCTAGATCTGGGAACAGCTGGATGGATTTACTGGGAACAGAAGCTCCCTTCTCGCAGGTTTGGGTGGCCTGAACCAACAGGCTTGGAGCCTGAAGGAAATGAAAGGGAAAGGGATGCTTCCTGCTCTGCCTCCTTCCTGCCCTGCCATGAATCCTTTCTCCTCTGCAATGCCACTCGGCCATGCCAGCCTACCTTGAAGACAACCGGGTATGGACTGAAACCTCTACAAAGTGTGAACTAAAATAAACCTTTTCTTTTAAAACTTTTAGTATCAAGTATTTTGTCTCAGCAATGAGAAAGTAACTAAGACAGTGCCTGTTACTAGAAAAATCTTTTTAAAAAATGCTTCTAGATTGCACTCCATAATGGGGATTTGTACCAGTATAAGACACAACTTAATTCTCATTTTTTCCCATAGCCCTACCCACCCTACCAATAAAGATTTTTTAAAAAATGCTTCTAGAACAGAAACAAACTATCTGATGAGATAAAGCAGGACACTGAAATAGAATTCAATCTGAGTCAAAAATTCAATAAGTGAAACTATATGAAATAAACAGCTGGATAAGTCTAAATTGTAATGAAAATCATTCTATGATTTAGGACAACTTATGGCAGACAAAAAATCTTTATGGCTTAATCAGAAAACGTTATTTTTCATGCTTTGTAGTGTAACATGAAGCATGGAACGTGGCTCTGTAACAGCTAATGTAAGATGTAAAGAAGACACACAACCTGTTAATATATGTACACAGCTCAATATTATGCATCAAAATTTATGCAAAACGATGTTCAAAATTGGTTTCATTTTTGAAACAGCCATAGTACATACTCTTCTTGAGGAGGCAAACTTCAGAGCTTCCTTTGTCACTGGGCATTCCTAAATCAAATTCCATCAAATGGTTTCTTGATAGCACACACCCTAGTTTCAGAAATAAAATTGAGCAAAGATACAAGGAAATTGACACAGTTCTCAGTCCTAAAATTTTGTTTGTTAAGTTTATATTTCAAAATAAAATATTAAGTGTACCTTGGGGTAGCATTAAGACCATGATAGTATAGCAATGGAACATCTGAAGCCTGTAGAGTCATAAATAATCTGTGTTTCAGAAACCTGTTGGATAGCTCATTTACACACAATGGTTTTCAGATAAGGATATGACAACATTCAGTAAATCTAATTTGTTTAAACTTAGAGATAGATAAAGTTTGGGCCAAGATTTGTTTTACTATCACTTGCTCTTGTATTAATCACTTTTTTATCTTGAAAAATGTACATCTTAAAAGAGCAGAGGTTCACTGGGCTCATGGCTCCAGTGGACTTAGCCCAGGGTTGCTGGCTCCAAGGCTGAGTAACATGAGAAGGGAAGGACTTGGAGATGACAATGAGTGCTCTGAAATCACGCGTCCAGACCAAACTGTACCTCTGAATATGAGACTTTAAACTGAGCCATAACAGCTGTATATTATGTGAGCATAAATTAAACTATTTGCAATTCCTAAATGTACATCATTTTTTTTTCCTAAGTCTTCCCACATTTCACTACACCATTGTGTTCAGTGAGCTCTACTGGGCTCTTACAAGGCTCAATTCAGGATAGCCTTTTTACCTCAGCCTGGATAAATCTTCTCTAGCACATATCCTACCAATATTAGCGTGAGACTAGTACCTATCATATAGGGAGCAGTTACCTTTCACTTACATATGCTTAGACCCAACTTATATTCTGTTACTAACTACTACCTCCAATAAATATCTTTAACTTTACAGTAGCTCACACAAAGTAGGTGCTAAATAAGTTTAAATACAAAAGTAAGTGGATACCTTTAGAATTTTAATTTCACACAATATAAATTTTCTCTTTATTTCTATTTAAGAAACTAAAAGGGGAAATCGTCTATGGATCATGAAATTCAAAATGGAGCCACCGTTCCACTATCAGACAGTAATTTATGATACAATAATAGACACTCATATTTATCTTTACAGTTTAATTATATCTCTTTTCACCAGAGCTATCAAACACCTTTAATAACTTTAATTCAGTATTATTTCCCAAACTTATTGTGGCTTTGCTATCTTAATTTCCTGGTAAATTCTCCAAACAGAATAAATCTGTTTTTGAAGGGTACAATATAAGTTTCAATTGTCATAGTTTCATTCATTTATTCTACATTTCCAACAGGCATTTCCTGCTATATTTTGAGTTTCAGTTCCACTGATATATTTGTAACATCCCAAGACTCAAGCAACATTTTCCTTAGAAGCTTCTGTAAATTCATAATACATCGAGAGGATAAGGCATTTCTGATTATTTCAACTGTTTTGCATTGAATACAAACACATTTATCAAATTAAAGGGAGAGTGTCAGAGACAAAATAGAGAAATGAGTTTCTGAAGAAAAATATAACAAATATTTTATATGTATAGGAAAATTCTATGAAAGTTTCATTTGTATAATTTCCCAAGCAGAGAAGAAAAAATGGACACTTTATCTACGTACATGGTGTCTATTTTATCATTCAAATGTGCTAAAGCTCTGCTAAAAGAAATTGTTTTATGGCTCCTCTAATTGTATTTCATTTGAGATATTTGAATACTTTCAATATCCACAATATAGAACCTACATATTATTCACTTCCTCAACTAAGTATCTAAATGACCATAATCAAACTTAAATTGTGTCTTTATCCTTTTCAGAATTTCTTCTTATTAAGATCCTACAAATTTAGCTCAACCTTATCTATAATTTTAGAAAATTATGTGGTGCATTTAATTATATAAATCATATACTGTCAGTTATATTAGTGAAACCTGTGAGATTTCGCAGTTTTCAGACTGTAACAAGTTAGTCTGTCAAAACCCATGCAATTTGGAAAAATACACCATACTCACAGGTTAGAGACAAAGGACACTTCATTATTCTTCAGCCAGAGAACAGGGAAAGTTAACCTTGTTGTAGTTAATTAATTAACTTTATTACACTCGCCAGTAAGCAAGCTGGAACTCTGTCCCAGCTGGAGGTACTATCTCTATATTTCATAGCAAAAATTTTAAAAGAGCTTATCACCAACATCCTCTGTGTCTCTGCTTGGCATAAAGGCAGAACTGTGAGATATGTAAGCTAAGTGTAGAAGAACACTAATGGCATTATATAAGACAAAATTTAGTAATAAAAAGGATAATAAAAATTGTAGGGAGACTTGGACATTTGAAATACAGCCCAAGAGGATTTCAAGTTTGGGCTTGTGCAGTGCCACCTACACACATCCTCTTCAGGTAGGAGCCATGGCAGCCCTGTGGTGAGGGAAGAAACTGCAAAAGATCTTACTCCAGGATGTGCCACTTACGGCATTTAGTTACATCTAGGAAGAACAATAAATCAATAAAATTCTCACCTAATAAATAACAAATTCCAATAATATACAAGAGAATTATGTACCATGAACCAAATAAGATTTTCCTCCAGGATTCCAGTTAGGTTTAATAGTTTGTGACCAATCAATCTAAAGATCATGTTAATATAATAGTTTATATACTAACCCTAGAAAGATGTGCACTGTCTTTTAGTGATGCCCATAAATAAATACAACAAAATGAATCTAGAGGCGAAAAACTGAGTAACAAGGCAAAAATACCACTTGTGTTATTTCTCAATGTCACACTGGAAGTGCTTGACTTCAAATAAGTTGAAGGAGGGAATGAAAAAAAGGGAGGCCAAATACAGAGAAGACAAAAGAGAGTGAAGCACCGGAGGGAAAACGCAGGCAATCATATCAGAAAGCAGGAAGTAACTTTACTCATACATGACATGACACTGTGTCATAATCCCAGGGAATAAAAAAATCTAGAAACATATTTCATTTGTAATTAATGAGAAGTCCAAAAATATAATTGAGAAAAGAATACTGATCCACAGTATCAAAATAAAATATTAAGAAATACTTAACAAGAGAAGAACAAGACTTGATATGCTAAGATCTTCAAATTTATGTAGAGAAAAATTAATGATTTTATTATGCAGCAAGGTATTACATATCCATGGGTTGGAAGACTCAATATTATCTAGATGGTCATTATTTCCAAATTAATGAATATGTTTAACAAAATTTGTTCTTTTACTACAAGGCTTTTTTTCCCCACAGAAAACATTAAGCTAAATTAAAATGTGTATGAAAATTTAAATGGCATAAAATAGCCAAACCATTGTTTAAAAAAAAGAAAAACTTTCATAAAACTTAAAACCTTTGCGATTTTAAACAAAAATTAGTAACAAGTTGGAACCTGAAAAAAAATTTTGCAAGTCATGTGTCTGATGAAAAGGAATTTTGTCCAGACCAGGTATATAAATAAAAGTTAATTTTAAGAAAAAAAAAAAAAAGAAAATTTAGACAAAACATTTGAACATATACTTTCTCAATAGCATATGACTCCTTAATAAGTAGTGAAACAATGTTCAATTTAATTAATCTAGAGAAAATTCCCAATTAAAATCGTAGTAAGGGGCCAGGGATTTAGCTCAATGGTTCCGGCGCCTGTCTTGCAAGCGCAAGGGCCCGGGTTCGATTCCCGGTAATCACATACCATACTGGGTGTGGAGACTCACGCCCAGCAGCAACCAGTACCACATACCACAGTGCCAGGCGTGGTGGCTCACGCCTGTAATCCCAGCACTCTGGAGGCAGCGGCAGGAGGATTGCTGTGATGAGTTTGAGGCTGAGCTCAGGGCCAGCCTGAACTCCAAAGCAAGACCCTGTCTCAAAAAAACAAAAATAAATAAATAAATAATAAAAATAAAAAAAATAAAATCATAGTAAGATATAGCTACAAAGCAGTAGAATATTTAATATCAATTGGATACATAGTATCACATTTTGTTCTGATATGAAAAAACTCTTAATATTGCAGGTAAGGATGAAAAATTTTATAGAAATTTTGTTAATGATTTAGCAGTGTCTAAAAAAATTAAACATAGACAACACTAGACCTAATATCTCTGATCCTATACATTCCATCTCCTCTGATAAGAGAATTTTTTAAAAAATTATCTATCCAAAGATATGTGTGAATATGTTCAAAACTTTGCTCTTAATAGCCAAAAATATAAATAAGGTAAATATCAATTAATGAATAAAAATACTATGTATTTACTCTGTACTATGTACAGTATTTAGTAATTAAAAAGGTATAATCAGTACATGTTTCATACTGACAATAGAAGTGATGTGACACAGATCTTGAAAATATTATGGTTATTGGAACAATGTGCAGAAGATGATATAATATATAATTTGTTTGTAGTCAGAAAATTACATTTACATAGACCAAAAACATACATGAGAAATGACTCTAAAGGGACACAAAGTACCACTCGCTATAATGAGATATTCTGAAGTTGGACTGGCTATAAAAATCATTGAGTTCTATATTGAAAAGACTGAACTTGATGGTGAATTACATCCCTTAATAAGTTGTTTTCAAAAAGAGGATTAAAGTTAACTAACTGCCTTGGGCAGACAGAAGAATTAAGTAAAGCTATTAGTTTAATGGAAAAATTTAGTTTCCAACTTACTTATCTTTAGTCTCTTAACACTGAAAAAAATATTTTTTGAGTGTAAAGACAGAACAATACAAATTTAATCCTTAAATTTTCATCTGTTATTATCTGTTATGATTTACTGTAAAAAGTCTTTGACATTAAAAATATCAAGTTGGCTCTTTTAGAATTTCAAATAATTTAGCTGAATAAAATGATTTGATCAAGAAATGGTATTCAAAATGATTTTCACAATTAAATGGGTAAAAGCTTTCAGTATGAAATATTAATAAACTCAGGTACCTCTGATCATTTGTGTCAAATTATGATGAGAAAATGCAAGATATATGGTGCATAAAATATGGACATACAAATAAGAGGGTTAAATAGTTCCTAACTCTCTCAATTCAGTGTCAAAAATTTTCAAACTACATTTAACAGGTGAATACATGAAGTTTTATGATTGGAATATTTTATCAAGATGTTTATAGTACGCTACATTAGAATATTTTTTTTCTTTTAAAATAAATGAGCAGCACTGAAATACTGTCCACTCGGGGGCCCTGTGTTATGTTTCTTTTCTATCAAAATAACTGAGGTATATTCTTGTTACAATGCCGTGCACTTTGTCTCTTGTTTTCATATCTCTAAAATATTACAAATGGAGCAAATAAAAAAGGCTAAAAATTAATGAACAGCAGAAAATGAAGAGTTTCTGTAACCTCCTTGGGCTTTTAATGTTTCTTTTCCTGCAAGCATAATTACAATGCATTTTGCCATAATAAAGCTGACATTTTACTTTAAAACCCTGAAGTTGTATATTAGCCATTCAGATAAATAAAAGGGCTAATGTACTTTTCATATACAAAACAAGGACAATAAATCCTCGGGAGAGGGGAATGGATATGACTCAAGATTATACGCTAAGCAGCAAGAAACAAAATCCATCTGGCGTAAAGAACACCATGAATGTATTGATTTATGCAACTTCATGTTTAGCAGTGGCTTACACTTCTGGCTGGTAAAATCAAGAACCAGGTCACTTGGTCTAATTTTCTTCTGTTTGGTCTTTCCCATATATCAATTGGAGTGTTCTTTAACCAGCACCACAGAGCTACCAGCAGTAACAAGCTCTACCTCTTCCTCGCACACACTTTCCCTCCACTCGCGGGAAAAGAGATTCTCTCACTTCACGTCGCTGTGCTACTGACCGCCCTGCCATGAAGCCACGCTCATGGTTAACGTATATATTAACACAGAGGTTCCTAGACATTGGGAACTGTGGATAGAAGAGCACCGGGCAATATTGCTGCTGTGTTATCTGAAGAAACACTTGGCTATTGTTTACAAGAAAGAGAAAGCGATCAAAATATATAAGAAATAGCTCAGTATGTTTTAAGCTGCAAATTTGCTTAATGACCACCACATTGCTATCTCTCTCCTACTTTGCTTCTTTCTTCCACAGAAAACATTAAGTATAATAATGCAGTGTGTGGTGTGCACACCTGTCATCTTAGCTCTCTCGGAGACTAAGAAAGGAAGATCTCCAGTCTGAACGCAGCCTGAGCAAACTAACCACTTAGTGAAACCTTGTCAGAAAAACAAAACAAAACAATGTGTAGGGATTGTCCATCAACAGGAGACTGGATAAGGAAGATATGGTTCTTTTTATAGAATGGAATGTTATTCTGCCATTAAAAATGATAAGATGAGTGAGTCATATTGAAATGGATGTACCTTCAGGATACTCTCATAAGGGAAATAAATAGATCACAGGTGTGTAAATATCGTATCTTTTCTCTCGTATGAGAAAATGAAGATGCAAATGAGTTTTAGCATATATAGTTGATATTGTGAAATAGAAAATATTTAAAAGCAAAGATGGTACAGGGGTAAATAATGAGGAGAAAAATAATGTGATAGTAATAAAAAAAGGAAACAAAGCTTATGTATATAGGGAGTGTGGAGGGGCAGGGTAGGGGGAACGGGAAGAAATGAGAATCAAATCATGTCATATTCTGA
>PVIR01017182.1:0-35384 GCA_004026965.1 Petromus typicus
TGACAGAAGTGCTTTGGAGTTTTGTGATACTTTTATCCTTGAAGTTTATGTGGATCAATATCTTCTTAGGTTGGCAGTTTGTGAAATAAATGTATTTAAGCACCATATAAAGGAAAAAAGGTGTAACCCTGATCATTACATTATTATCGTTATTGAAAGAGTAATTCAGTTTCGTGCCCACATCAAGAAATACTGTCAGATCTCTTTGAATAGTATTGTTTTGGGACCCAACCATGAAAAGTTCCACATAGAAGGATTTCTTAACTGCAAGTTATAGGTCAGAAATATCAGAATAGTGAGGGGCTTATATGATCATGATCACTTGCCAGGATTTTGTCCTTTAGGATGATCGTAATGGAATTTCCATACTTGTCAGTATAGCTGACTATGTCATAGCTCCTATTAAAAGCAAAATCATGGCTACCTTGTGGTAAGGTCATGATTGTTGACAGGTTTCCTGACAGTCCATGGTTATTGCTCACAGAATTGCGGACCTGTTCGAATATGAAAGGAGCCTTAGCAGCCACTTGCCAACAACCAGTAGTCTTGAATAATGGGCCAGGTTTGCCAAGGTACAGAGCAGAGGCAAAGGTGTTATGAAAAGGAGAAACAGTGTGTTACTGTATAGAGGGTAGGGTGCTCACACTGTGTTTATCTAGGTGACAGTGTGGAGAGTTCTCTGATTGGAATAAAGAGGTTATATTCTCACCGAAGATTGTGGGGGGGAAAGTTGGAAAGGTGAGATGGGGCCAGTCAAAGACCAAATTCCTTATATTGATTTTGTAATCAAAGGAAGGTGACCTATCAGATTTTAGGGTCATTTAAATGTCAGAGAGGCTTTGAGCCAAATCCAGACTGCACTGTTGATGGGCTGGATAACTGCAAACAACATAATCTTGCAGAAATCTTCATTGCTTCATTGGTTACACAGCTGATAGGATATTCTTCACAGAGACAGTGTTGGTTAAGAGTTCATATGAGAAGCTACCAGCAAAGTGCCTGAGGAAGTGAGAAATAAAAGTGCAGTTGTAGAGAAGCTGTATGCAGAACAAATAGAATCAGCCCAGACTCAAGATGGAACCAGCGAGGTGACAAAGTAAACCTCCAGGAAAGGAATGGGTAGAGACCACAAGACTAGAAACATGGAGAAACGTCTGCGTGTATTCTCCAGAGCTTCTTTCACTTAACTAGAGAGTGGTACAGGCTTGTTTTGTGGTGTTCAAAGTGCCACAATCAGACTCCTTCTTTTGGCTTTAACAGGGTGCCAGCGGGCCATTGGCCTTTCCAATGGCAAAGCCAAGGTGTGCAATTACAGTGGATGGTACTACTGCAGCAGCTGCCACGTGGATGACAGCTTCCTCATCCCAGCGCGCATAGTCCACAACTGGGATACTTCAAAATATAAGGTAGGCATTGTTGAGTGCAATCATGATGTGTATATATATGTAATGTACCAATAAAGATTTAATAAGGAAAAAAAATAAAAGGTATGTACAGCACTGGGTTGAATTAATGATAACAGTTCAGGTATTCATATGTTGTCAAGTGAACTATAAAATGATAAAGCAATTTAAAACAGCTTCATTAAGTAGTCTTATAAGAGCTCTCAGATTTTATCTAGTTCTTTTTACATATCTCACAGTTTAAAGATTTCTTAATTATGACTAATTTTCTAATTAAGAAAATAACAGTTTTCACTTCTAGGCCTAAAAAATAAATGTATTGTAATTTACTGTTAGGCACCAAGAGCAAATTCTAATGGAGAAGACCTTTATTATTTTTTATTAGCTCTTACTTTCAACATCACACCATGAGAAGATAAAAATGGGAAATTAATAAAAATATAAGCATGCTGATAATGTTTAGAGGAGGTTTACATAATCCAAGGTTTTTGTTGTTATTGTTGTTTCTGAGATAGGGTCTCATTATGTAGCTCAGGCTGGCTTTGAATCTACTATAGCCCTGTCTGGCCTCGAACTCATGGCAGTCCTGCTCCAGCGTGAGTGCTCGAATTACACACGTGCACCGGCACGCCTGGCAGTCGCAGGTATTTCTTTCTGGAGGGTGGCACCATACTCACGTGAAGGTCAGCCTTTAAGCACTCAGGGCCATGGGCCTGGAACCATGAGAGAAGCAGTGAAGGTGCCTGGGTGGCAGCCACAGCTTGAGCAGCGCACTGGACCCCCTCAGGCCTCTTTGAACAAAATAGGGCGCAACCCTGGTCGTTACACTGGACTGTTGTTTCTGAAAGAGGGGAGCATGTGAGAAACTTAGGTGTATGCTAACAGCTTTGCAGAGTAACTGCTAATAGACAAGCGCACTTAGAGGTCTGTTAGCTATACAAATGCACATCAACAGAGAGGAGGAAGACTGAAGACTTGCTGGGATAGTCCAGCTTAAGAAGATAGAGGAGCAGGAACCAGCAGAGGAGGCCAAGAGGCCAATAAAGGGTGAGCAGTGAGGTAGAAGGATCCAGGCTGTCTGGCAAGCCCTGTGAAGAAAGTTATCCCTGATGAGTTGTGACAGATGCTGATAGGTCATGTACGATGAGCACTGAGAACTGACTATTGGCTTCAGTAATGTGGAGGTAATTAGTGACCTTAATGAGAGCAGTTTGAATGGAGTGGTAGGGGAGCAAAGGTCTGATTAGAGTGGACTCAACAGAGACTGAGAAAAGAGAAATAAAAGACAAGAACAGGCAACTCTTTTGAGAAGTTTTGTGCTAAAGGAAAGGACAGAGATGGACGGTAACTCAAAGGGAACAGGGTCAAGTTCTATTTGATTTTTTGTTTTAGAGGAAGAAGTAACAGCGTGTTTTTTGTGTTAATATGAGCTACCAGAGGAGAAATGCTAGGATTATGTGGCTGAGTCTGTGAAGGTGGAATTATATAGACAAGTGGAGGGTTTGGCCATGGCTTAGAGCATGGAATGAAAGAAAAAGCAGCATCTCTGAATGTGGAAGCCAGCATAGGTAGATGTGCTGTTGGAGCCACTGAAAGTCCTCTTCCCTTTTTATCAGTAGCTTTTTATCAGATCATACTATTTCAGTATCCACAACCTTAAAGAGACCTAGTTGCTCTGAAAATTCCATGTACCTTCTACTTTATAAGTAAAACTAGCATTGTTAGGCTTTATAATTCCATCAATTCACCTACAAACTTATCTACATCTACATCTATCCTCATTGTCCTCCTCCCAGTGACAGAAGAAACTACTTTTCTTAAAGAAGATTTTCTTTTTTTTGCCTCTGTTTATAGTCTCATCTCTTCTCTATTATCCTTTTGCCAAATCTGATGGGGCTTCTGTGGTATACAGCATTTGACTAGGTGGACCTCCCACATTCTCATTGAATTCTTCCATTTTAGCCTTGATAATACACCCTTGTTCTTTTCTCCCTCTCCCTCTCTCTCCCTTTCTCTCTCTCTCTTTCTCTTTTTTGGGGTAGCAGGAATTGAACTTGGGGCCTTGCACTTGTGAGGCAGGCACTAGAACTGAACTAAATCTCTGACCCTTTTCTCTCTTTTTAAAATCACCTTTTGACTGTGGTTTGACACCCTTAACACTGGGGTTTGTAAAGTTTATTCCTTGGGTTCTTTTTCCTACATTATACTCTATTGGATTATCTGCCTCCCTGCTATAGTTTCTTTTAATCAATTTTTATTGTATATGTTTATAGTGCATAAAGATTACATTCATCCTGGGGAGTTATTACAGGTATCCAATATATGTTAATTCTTTTTTCATCCTCTTCCCTGATAATTTTTCCTTTTTTATCTCCAGTGCAGTTTGGCCACTGAAATCAAGACTTATGGTTTTAATTATTCATTTGATGCCTTAACTTTAGTTTTCAACTTAGCAGTCCTCAGAACATTTGAATTGGTTAATATTCCCACCATCTCATAAATACAAATCCAGAAATCTAACTCTCCAGTGAAGTGCTTAAAGTAGGATTCTGTCATGGTCTTGTAGCTTACCCATTATAATACACAGCATAATTCTGTTACTTAATGGGCATAAATTTTCTGCTCTTTAACAGATCATTATGACATTTGCCTGACATGAATATTCCATGCAAAGCATTTTATTCAAAAGTAAGCTTTGCAGCTGTTTTCATGCGTTCTTGCTAATAGATATCTGAGGCTGACTTTCACTGTAATTGTATCACTTGGGCAAGGGTCCTGCAGCTGTTTAGGTAGAATCATTGAAGTCCAAAAATTGAATGTGATTATAGTGATACATTTTCTTCCATATCTCTGGGAATATCTGTCTCCTCATATCTTTATATTTTCATTGGCCTGAGGCAGTACATCCCAATCCATCCTGGCATCTGATTTTGTCTCCTGCTGATAGGAGTTAGGAGGTACAAATGTGACTATAAGTCTATATGTGTACATATCCTTACTACCCTCCCTGCTACCCTTGGAGGAAGAAAGAGCATTTTCTTCTGTTTAGCAGTCATTCTTCGACATATGCTCCAGGTGTTTTTAATCCATCACTTTATATATCATTCTTCAGGCACAATAAAAGCATGTTTTCCTAGGTGACATCTTCTGTGTTTCTTCCCATCTCTCCTCACTTGTCGCAGCTGGCTCTCTCCTGCCACCATCATGGCATTCATGGGTCTCAGGAATTGCACATACTTAGGGGTTCATAGCAGGAACTTGGAATTAAACATGTGCTTAACCAAAGCATACCTCTTCCTGTTACTAGGTGCTTGATTAATTGGGAAAAATTACTTAAAATTTTTTTTGAGATTCAGTTTTCTGATGTATAAACTGAGGCTATACTCCTTGGGTTCAAGTCTTGGTCTTGTTACTTTCTAGTCATAAAACTTAGATAAGATTTTTACTCTCTCTGTTCATTTTCCTCGTTTGTAGACTATAGCCTTACATGGTTACTGCTGGCTCAATGGCTATAAACTTGTGACATTCTTAGTGCCTATATACAGTGCATGCCAAATAAGCTTTTATTCTTCTTTTAATTCATACATGTACCTAAAAGAAAAGTGTAAATATGGATTAAGAAAGGCATTTAGCAAATGACTGATAATCACTTTATAAATGAAGTTGTTAGTGTTTTCATTGTCATCACATTTATATTATAGCCGAATGCTTTTCTGTTTTCTCTATAAAGGCAGGACCTCCCGCCCCCAGGCACAGGGAATGTGTCTTAGCACAGTTCCTAGAACATAGCTTCCTAGCTAAGCAGGAAGGCATACAGAATGAAAAATGTTTTCCTGGCACCAAGTTTGACTCGCCATGGTCACTAAAGGTCCTCCCACCTGTACATTGCTTGCCTTGGTGAATAACCCCAAAGTCACTTCTGCCAGTCTGGGAGACCTCCTGGACTCCTCCCCCTGCCGTAGATACTTTGCCTAACCAATAAGCAAAAATCATCAGTTTAAGTTTAACTCCTGAGTTCATGTTCTCTACCACATCCCAGCTCCCCCCTGCCAACTTGAAGATTCAGTATCATTCTGTGATGTAAGCCAGTAGCTTCCTAATGGTGCTTCTCATACCCAAGTCTTGCCTCTTCTGGGCCTGATCTTACCTTGTAAATATCTTAGTCTAACTGTTTTCACCTTTACAATATAAATAATAGTGTTGCTGTTCACTTAAATGAATGAGTCACAGAGCACCTAGCATAGTGTGTGGTGCATAGTAAGTCTTCATTTAGGGCCAGTTTTTACCAAGATTGTCTGCAAGGTAAATACATTTCCTTTGCCTGATATATATATAAAATCTTTTGTACACTTGAGTCCCTACCTGTCTTTCTACCTCTTCATTCCGTTTTTCCATTAGCCTTTTCATTGAGACCACATCTATCCATCTGTTCCCATCACCCCTGACTTTTTCACACCTCTTGGCTTCCTCTCCTCTCACCCAGCCCAGCAAATTCTAAAACCTGCCTTAAATCTCATTTCCTCTCCTAATACTTTCCTTCCCTCTTCTAGACAGAGTTATCATGTTCTCCTCTGCATCTTGTACTTGACACTCTAAATATAGTCTATAAATACTTCGGTCATGTGCATATTAGATAAAAACATACTTAGTGGGAAAGAAGACTAGTTGACTTTGGTTAGGGTTTAGATTAATAGGCTTAGTGGAAGGCTTTGATGGCTAAGTGTAGAGAGGAAGTGAGTGAGGCATTCCTAGTCGTGTGACTCCATGCCGAGTTTAGGCTGATGGCACCTGCCAACCGAATACACATCAGTTAATGGAGCAGAAGCAGAAAAAGTGACACCGAGAAAGTGGAAAATTGAGGCAGGGGTTCTGAGGGCATGACATAGGAGAGACCCGGGTCCATTTGCATGAGTTTGGAGGTCACAGAAAGCACTGACGTGACTGTCACCAAACCTGTATTACTTCTGTAAAGAAGGCTGCTGTGTTGTGGTGGTGGTTCAAGTAACTTGGTCTGATTTCAGCAGAATAGATAGCTGAGGCTATTTCTGAGGTACATTCACTTCATCCATGCTGCACGAGAGGAAAATCTCCTTAGTCAGATCTGTCCTTTCCACGTTCTCTCTCCCGGGGAAGATTCTAAAGCAGAAACACATCTGGCCACTTTTATCTAGATCATCTCCCTGGCATTAAGTAACTATATTCCATTTAGTCCAGTGACTTCCTGTCTTTGCTCAGACACCAGCATTTAACTTAATGCTCCTAATTGTGAGGATCAATTTGGACCTATCAGTTTCTAAAACCAGACATCGTTCTGCTGGATCTGTCTACTGTCCTTAATGGCAAGTACGTGACAGGCTTACATATTCATTTAAAGAGTGAAGAATGGTTTTGCAGAGCAGAATGATATCTGTCATCTTAAGCATTTCCTCATCTGCCCTGTGGAGTATTAGTAATCCTAATTATTTTTAAAGCAGGATTTCATCTATTTTCTGGTGTTTGTCCTGCAGATTGAATTGAGCACTAAGATTAAGCAGCAGCTAAATCCTACCCTCAAATTCCATAGTCATTTTCTAATGAGAATCTCTTTGAATACAGTAACCCCTACCCCCATTCAAAAAAATCAAGCATGACAAAGAGGTGACAAGGAACTCAAAATATCTCAACTCTTCCCAAATATTTTCCTGTAGTTGGGCTTTTTCAAAGACAAATATTTTTGTGTGTCCTAGCCTGAATATTCACATTCCATTTAGCTAGGGGTTTTCCATGTTGCATAAACTATTTCCTATCTCTTCATCTTGAGAGGCATTTATGGCAAGCTCTATTGCCCTTGTAGAGCTTGAGAAAAGCCTGCTGATGGGAAAAAGCACTTGATCAGAGTCATTTGGAGATTTTGATAACAAATTAAACTTAAGGTTCTTCTTCCATTAGCCCCCAGTGCCTGTTTTAATAAGACTGAGGAGTGGTATGGTTGGAATTGATTTTATCAAGGCTTTAATTATTATTTTTCATAATGTAATTGGAAATACATACTGGAAGCAATATATGGTTATTTTCCTGTGATAAGATTATGGATGAGGGTCAGGGATTTAGCTCAGTGGTTCTGGTGCCTGTATTGCAAGTGCAAGGTCTAGAGTTTGATCCCCAGTAAGCACATACCACAGTACTGGGCATGATGACTCACACCTACCAGCAATCAGTACCACACACCACAGTGCCAGGTGTGGTGGCTCACATCTGTAATCCCAACACTCGGGAGGCAGAAGCAGGAGGATTGTAGTGATTTTGAGGCTCACCTGGGCTACAGAGAGAGCTCAGGGCCAGCCTGAACTATAAAGCGAGTCCCTGTCTCAAAAAAAAAAAAAAGATTATAAATGATAACTTTTACCTCTTCTGATTTTTAATCTCCAGATTTTCAGCTGGTATTTTTTATAATTTTATAAATTTTAATCTCACTTATAAATCCTATATAAGAAAAAATATATGAGAAAATAAAGATGTAAATGAGTTCTAGAATTGTATGTTATGTATTGTGAAATAGAAAATTCTCAAAGTGAAATAGGGTGAAGGGGGAAAAATAATGAGATTATAACAAAAAAGAAAGGAAAGTTTATGTATATAGGCAGTGGGGATGGTAGGGTAGGTAGGGCTATGGGAAAAAATGAGAATTAAGGTGTGTCATATACTGGTACAAATTCTCATTATGGAGTGCAATCATGATGTGTATATGTAATGTACCAATAAAGACTTCAATTAAAAAAAAAAAGAAATAGTATGAATGGATATTAACCGTCCATCCCATTGTGAATCCTAATCCCCAATTTACGATTGTCTCACCAGTCATTTTTAATTTATATCTGGATTTTTCTAGTCTTTCATTGTTAGAGACAGTGAGTTAGTGAATGACTTTATAAATCATTTTGAATATAATACCTTTGATTCATGAATTAGATACCTGTATAATTTACTTGATGTATGAACATCAAGGAAATTGAGATGGGTGGATAATGCCAACTTGTCCTCAGGGCTGTATGTTTACATGATGTTTACTTGTAGGTTCCCTCTTCTTAGTCCCAGGGTATCAGTTGTCACTTCTTTTGTAACCATGCTGCCCCTAGCTCTTCTTCCCTTTTTTATCTTTATTAAGTCTAAATATATTATAAACTTAGAAGCAAATAACCTAAACCGCTAGGATTATGTCTAAAGTAAGAATATGTGTTTCAGAGTCATGGCTAGACCATTGTAGATTACTCTTTCATTTGTTACCACTGAAGGAATGGGGACGTAGTTCTTGCCTTGGTGAACATTCTTAATTCCAGTGAAAGGAGAAAGTTTTTTTAAAAAGTAACTTTTAGAGTAAAAATAATAATGTTACTAAACTTTAGTTTTTGTTTTAGGGTTAAAATTAAATGAGAGCCTACGTGCCAGTGTACTGCCTAATTACTTTATTAGTCATCATTTGCAGCCTACTTGCTTTGCATTTGACAGAGAAGAGTGATAGAGAAGGGGCTGAAATGACCTGTTAAGAATTAACTGGTAGGGAGGCCGGGGATTTGGCTCAGTGGTTCCGGTGCCTGTCTTGCAAGCACAGGGGCCAGGGTTCGATCCCTGGTAACCACATACAATACTGGGCGTGGAGACTCATGCCCAGCAGCAACCAGTACCACAGACCACAGTGCCGGGCGTGGTGGCTCACGCCTGTAATCCCAGCACTTGGGAGGCAGAGGCAGGAGGATCGCTGTGATGTGAGTTGGAGGCTGAGCTCAGGGCCAGCCTGAACCACAAAGCGAGACCCTGTCTCAAAAAAAAGGAATTAACTGGCACGGCTGAGGAGTTAGCCCATTGTTTCTGGTACCTGCCTTACAAACACAAGGGCTCAGGTTTGATCCCCAGTAACCACATACAACAGTGATCCTAGCACTCAGGAGGCAGAGGCAGGAGGATAGCTGAGTTTGAGGCTTGCCTGGGCTACATAGTGAGTTCAGGGCCAGCCTGAACTACAAAGCAAGACCCTGTCTCCAAAAAAAAAAGAATTAACTGGCAGCTTATTGGTCAGTGGAAAAACTTTTTTAAAAAACTATCAGTATACAGTATACAATATAAAGAGTACAGAGCAGGGTATCCAGAGACTGAGTTCTGGCTTATTTTGCCATGAAAGAGCCACAAATAAATCCCTGAAGCTCTCTGGACTCAGTATTCTCTTCAAATACAAATCATAGATTAACCCAAAGTGAATTCTATGAAGCATTTGAAAGTTCTGTGTGTATCAATCGGTGTTATCCAAAAGGAGGGCTCCATAGTCAAGCCATGGTCAGGCCAGCATTGTGGTATTAGAAAAGGGCCTGTGCAGGAGGCTGCGGTCCAGCCAGCTCTCTGCTTGGCAAGAGGTTGGAGCAAAGTTAAACACAAATGCTGCCCTTCCTGTAGCTGGTGAGCAGGGCCCAGGCTGGATTGTCCCCCGTGCCCTTTCCCTGTGAGTCTGACATAGCACCGAGCAGCTGCTCAGTCTGCAGCCGAGTGGAGTTAGGAGAGGCTCGGTTAAGCAGGTTACTCATTGCACTGTGAATCATCAAGGAGAGAGATGCTGTGGGACAGAGTTCCTGATGGACCTCAGAATACCGTTCTCGTGGGACTAATGTTCCTTGGTACAAGGACAAAGAAACCAAACTTGATTATCTTGACCTGTCCTTGTTAGTCTAAGATTATGTTCTTGAATGTTTTGTTCTGATACATTTTCTTCCTTTAGTGAAAATAAAAGCCTCACCACCACCAGCTTAACACCATCACCAAACTGCTGCCTGTGGTTAACCGCTCCCTGTGCCCATTACTTTTTACCAGGGCTGTTTCGTGGAAGGACACCCCAGAGCACCGTTCCATCTTGTTCAGTATTACCCAAACCTTAACAGCATCTCAGAACTTTGTTTTTGAAGAGGTGACTGTCGCTAGCATAACAAAGCACATGTATGGGCTAGTCAGTGGCAACCATACTTATGGTTCAAAATAAACAATGTATTTATCTATAGATAGATAGCAGATTTGGTCAGAGTTAGTTTGTAGTTAATTGCAGTGTGGTTATACTTTTTTTTCCAACTCCCCTGGGTTTGAGGTTGAGGAGAGCTGTTTCTGTCAGATTGCAGAACACAACCGTAGTCTAGGTGCTGAGTTCTTATGACTTAAACTATTCTGCAGGGCTCAGGATTTGGCTCAAGTGGTACCATACCTACCTTGCAACCATAAGCGTCCAAGTTTGATCCCCAGTACCACAAAAAACCTCTTTATTGTAAGTAATAAGACTAGTGCAAAGCGATATGTTTATATGAATAATATAAATAGCACTAATATTAAGTATTATTTGGTAAAATACTGTAATAGATACTGGGAAATGGGAAGGAAATGGGACTGGGAATTTAGCTTAATGGCACTGTGCCTGCCTTGCAAGCACAAGATCCTGAGTTCAATCTGCAGTATCAGAAAAAATAAAAATGTTCAAATGGGAAGGGGTACAAGGGAGGAGGAAGGGAGAAAAAAATGAAGGGACAAGAAAAAAAGCAAAAATAGAAGGAAAAAATGGAAATAAAGCTTTTCACATAAGGAAAGGAGTGAGCTGGCGGGGCAGGAGAAAAGGGGTGCAGTGTTCCATATACAAGTGCAAGTTCCCTGTGATGACTTTTATCATTATGTATGCCTAAATGTTTCAGTAAATGTTGTGCTATAAAAAATTAATAAGGGGAAAGAAAAGGACACATCGCCATAAATCCTGCTCTACAGTCTCTATTTGAACACGCCTGTCCCATTGTTCTTGCAACTTTCTGAAGCAGTTCTGCAAGGCTTCTTTCATAAGTGGCTTTAGGTGCTTTCATTCCCAAAATAGACTCAAAATGTTTACCTTCTATGGTCATTTTTTACTTTGGGGAAGAGCTAGGAGTCCCAGTGCCAGATTCAGTGGGTAAGGACACGCCACAGTGTTTCCACAAGCCTGCCTTTCCTTTGGACGGGACTCACAGACGCAGCATTCACTGTGTGTCTGACTACCCTTCCTAAAGTTACGAAATGAAAGAGAGCTCTCAGAGCTCGGTTGGTGGTGGTAAGAACAAAATAATAAGTGTGTTAGAAGTAAGGGGAGAATCTTGAAGGGGGAGTAATGCCAGCATATCCTTTATTGTAATCTTTTTAATTTTCATATTCACTGTGAAAAGAAAAATGAGCCACTGATGATGCAAAATTTAATTCTTATATAAATGGAGTGTGATCATAGAAATGATTGTCAACCAACACCATTTATTTTTTAAAAGCAGCACTCACCCAGCTGCACCTGACTCATGAATTGGGTTGTTATTTACATCTGAAACAACACTCCAGAAATTTATGTTTTTCATAATTGGCAAGAGGTAGGATGTAGCTCTTAGTTTTTAGTGGGAACATAGTGTTTACATATAACTCATGTAATATTTATATTAATAAGAAAGAAACTTCCATCATACAAGCGAATATCATTGGCCACTTTTCCTAAGTAATTTCTTTCTTCTAAATTTTTTTTTTCTTTTTTTTTTTTTTGAGACAGGTTCTTGCTTTGTCATTCAGACTGGCCCTGAGCTCACTATGTAGCCCAGGCGAGCCTCAAACTCACAGCCTCCTGCCTCAGCCTCATGAGTTCTGGGATTACAGGTGTGAGCCATCAGGCCAGGCACTGTGGTATGTGGTACTGATTGCTGGTGGGCATGAGTCTCCACATCCAGCATTGTGATATATGGTTACCAGGGATCGAACTAGGGACCAGAGCTTACAAGGCAGGCTCTGGAAGCACTGAGCTAAATCCCTAGCCCTAACTTTTTAAAAAATATTTTAAATTATAGTTGAGTTTAAGAGTGGATTCTTTGTGCCGTATGGAGGGTCATTTAGGACTTAAGAAATCAGCAGGGCCACAGTGCTCTTCTAAAACTAGCACTTCATGCCAAATTTTGAGTTCTCTCAAAAATTCCCTCACTAGTCTTAATGGTTGATTCTTAAAAACCTGAGCGTGTGCTCAGTCTTGTTGCCAAAAATGGCTCCATTTGGCAAGGATTTCTTCGTTTGCCTAAGCTGCGGAGTCAAAGATGTGCTCAGTATGCTTAATGCTAGTTAATAACTTGAGAAGGGAGTGCTTTGACATTGTTGAAACTAGCTGTTTTGTTTTTTGTCATTTCAGTTTATGAATACTGCTGTCAGTAGCTGCTGTCTCATTTGTTTCACTGCTTTTACTGTCTCTGTAAAAGACTCTTTTTTTTGCCTTCGGGTTTGAGTACCACCTGAAGAGAGAATCCTTTTAAGGCCTGGGAGACTAGCCAGTGCCCTTTGTCCCTCTGTTCACCTACTAAAAGGTAGCATTGTTAACCTAATTCAGCAGGGCCCTGACTCAGTATAAACACTGCTCCATAGAGCCAGAAGGACTAATTGAATTGTACAATACATCATTTTTTTAGCAACAGTTTCAAGTGGATTGTACTTCATTTCCCAGAACACCATCCATTTTTTTCCTCATTGAAGACTTTTAAATATAGCAAATATTTAAACATGATAAATAAAATATTTAACCCATTCTCTGTTTCTGCATGGATCTGTGAGCTACCTGACGGCAAGGCTTTGCCTGTTCTCTCTTCCATCAAAGACTTGAAGTCCGCCATGGTATCTGGGCATGTATCTCTGTTTGTAAGCCTCAAACACAAGACAAGAATTTCTTACTCTGTCACCTTGTTATTTCCAGTATAGCTAATTACTCGAAAGCTTTGGGTTTGCAGAAACATAAGCACCTTTAACTGTAAGATCAAACAACAGAAAGTATCTCAAAAATAATTGCTTATAAGAAAAAAGACATTTTTTAAATGATGCCATTTTTTTTACATCCTTACAGAAATACAAACTTCAGTGTGAACTTTACAATGTAAGAAAATTATATGAATTTTATATGTGTATATAAAAATGCATGCTTTGTCTGGGGACTTAGCTCAGTGGTTCCAGGGACTGCCTTGCAAACATAAGGTCCCTAGTTCAATCCAGGTAATCACATACCACAATGGCAGGCATGGTGACTCATCCCTATAATCCCAGATTTCTGGAGGAGAGGCAGGAGGATTGCTGTGAGTTTGAGGCTGGCGTGAGCTACATAGTGAACTCAGGGCCAGCCTGAACTATGAAGGTGAGACCCTGTCTCAAAAAAAAAAAAGCATGCTTTAATCAAGTGCATTAATGCTAGTTAGCTGTAGGTTTTCATGGTTGTATCTGTTGTCTTCTGTCTTCTCTTCTGTTCCACCCTGTCCACAAAGTGAATTTTTCTTTTCTCTAGTACTGGAGATTGAACCCAAGGCCTTCACACTGAGCTGTATCCCCAGACCATTTGTAGTTTGAGACTGGTTCTCACTAAGTCACTAAATTGCCCATGTTAGGCTCAAACTTACCATCCTCTTAGCACATCCTCTCAGAGCATGCGCTGCCATACCTGGCTCACCCAGGGAATTTCTGTTTGTCTTTCTATGCCCAGGTTCTCTATCACCTAGTTTCTTAGTCCACTAATCAAGGAAGTTGATTTCTTCCTCCTTTATGCTACCAAGAGGTGACATGTCATGCCTCTGTATCCAATGACAGGTTATGTATAATTTTTTTGTTTTAAATACTTGTCTTTTATAAATAGAAAGCCCCTTGAAGGTAAAGGCTGTCTTCTTCTTTTTTTTTTTTTTTTTAAGGTTTTTTGAGACAGGGTCTCGCTTTTTGGTTCAGGCTGGCCCCGAGCTCAGCCTCCAACTCACATCACAGCAATCCTCCTGCCTCTGCCTCCCGAGTGCTGGGATTACAGGTGTGAGCCACCACGCCCGGCACTGTGGTATGTGGTACTGGTTGCTGCTGGGGTGAGTCTCCACGCCCAGTTTTGTTATGTGGTTACCGGGGATCGAACCCCGGTCCTTGTGCTTGCAAGACAGGCGCCAGAACCACTGAGCTATATCCCCAGCCCCAAGGCTGTCTTCTATTCATCTTTATTTAACAAGACTCTGGTCTAGAATACGAGGCGTAATAAATTTCAGTTGTGGTTTGTTTTTTTGTTGTTTGTTTTCTATGAACAGTGTTTGTTTCAGTGCTGAATTCTAGCTGTGCTTCTAGGGAGATGTTAATGGAGACTTTCTGGAGATATTTTGCCTTCCATAAATATATACTGTATATTGTTGGCCAGTTTCCATCTCAGGATTCCTGGATCAGTATAGAGATTCTAAAAGAACTGCCCGTGTTATGTACTACTGAAGCTAGTCACTCTTTATCTCTGTTGCATTGTTTTTGATGCATTCTATTTCTACTGATGAAAACGACATTTTAAAATTAACACTCATAATCTTTGTGTTAGTCACTTTCCTCTTCACTAGGACACCATACCCAACACCCAGGACTTAAAGGTGAAGGGGTTTATTTTGGCTTGTATTTTCGTCCATAGTCAGCTGGCTCCAAGGCAGGCAGGCAGGCAGGGCAGAGGAGCACAGTGGAGGAAAAGCTGTTCATAGTGTGGCAGCTGGGAAACAGAGAGGGAGGGATCAGGAAGGGAAATATACCCTCCCAGGTCACCTCTTGCTGACCTGCCTCTTCTGACCAGGGCGCATGTCCTAACACCAAGCCAGCTGTAATGCCCCATGACCCAGCCCCCTTCTGCAAGTCCTACCTCTGAGTGCCCAAGTCTTTCTGGAGGATATCCGGATAGAAGCCAGAACATTGCTGTCTACTACCAAAAGTGGATCAGGGGTGGCTGGATCTATTGGCCAGAGACAGCCAAGGTTCACAGGTGTTCTAATAAAAGCAGCTCTCTGGTTACTGAATAATGTGTTTGAGCCTGTTTCTTATTCAGTCAGATTATTGTGCATGTAATGTCCTTTCTTTTCCTTTCCTTTCTTAGACTTTTTATTCTTTTTAATTTTGTAATATATATGTGGTACACCTGTCTTTCTTGTAAGAGACCACTTGTCATGGAATATATACATCTGTGTTCGCTTTCCTGTTTCCAGACTAAGTAATCAACGCCCACAGCTTACAGGATAGGTTTAATTTGGCTCACAAGGGAGCCCAGTCCATGGTCAGCTGGCTCCAAAGCAGAAACATCTGGGCAGCAATGTGTGGCAGGAGCCCAGGTACTTGTACCACCAGTCCCCCCGGAGGATACCAAAGGCAGTCAAGTCGGCATGCCACCATCACCGCCGCCACATCCATAAAATACATATTATATTGTTATGGTTTTTTTTTAAGATCAGTATTGATGTTAAAAAATGTCTTAATTCCTCTTTTTATTTTGAAATAGTTATGGAAATGTAGGAAATTACAGATTCAGTACAGAGAGGTCCCCTGTGCCTTTCACCTAGCTTCCTTCTTTGGTAACATCTTAGGTCCTATAGTGAGATAAAAATCAACCATGAAGTTGATGTTAGTATAAAGCATCAATATAGTTACATGTGTGTGTATATTTTTTTTCATATAACTATTATCACAACCAAGAGAGAGTTAATTAATTCTAACAAGTTTTACCAGTCGAATTTCTGGAAGACAAAGAGAAGCCAGAATTTATATTTAGTTTAACTGTGGACTTTTTCATTTAGCAGTATTCAGGGGGGGAAAAAAGGATACTTTGCTATCTAAGCATGATTCCTAGATTGACTGAGCAAGTGTAATGAGCTGGATGATTCTCCAGGACTGACTGCTGAAGCTTGTTTTGTAGGTGTCTAAGCAGGCCAAAGAGTTCCTGGAGTACGTGTACGAAGAGCCCCTGATCGACATCCAGCAGGAGAACCCCATGCTGTACCTTCACGCCGAGCCTCTGGCCACCGTGGTGCGCCTGCGGCAGCGGCTAAAATCACTGCGAGCCTATTTGTTCAGCTGCCGGGCAGCGGTTGCAGAGGATCTGCGCCGCAGGTAAGAGTCGTAAATGTCAGACAGCGCCAGTTTGTTATTCTTTCCTGCCCAGGGAGGATGGCTCACTGCTGTCCTTAGGCCTTGCCACATCGACTTGGACTAATTCAAGGTCTCCCTCCACTCTCCACGAGGCCACCCTCAGGGCACATCTATGACTTTTTGCTGTTGTTGCTTGAGCCAAGCAAAATGAAAACAACTTCTGAGTGTGACTGCAGGCTTTCTCCTTATGGATTGAGTGCCCAGGGCAGTGAAACTTTCTCTTGTGTTGATCTGAGACAGTAGTCGGGAATGTTTCCACTGATCACTCACCTAGCGTTTTATACTTCCTCAGTTTCTATTCCTGTTTGTTAGCAGTAAGCCTAAGCATGCGTGAGCTGCTTCAGAATCAAACAACATTTTCAGTGGGAAATAAGTAGTTGTTTATTCATCTCTTATTGTCCATACGGAAACAAACACCCAAGCTTGGTAAATGATGCAAGCAGGAGAGGTAGAATTAAAATGTGCTAGACCAGAATTGTGCATTTTTATTAACCTTGGTACAGGCTACTTCCCCATAACTGAGTTAGCTCATAATTCATAGAACACACAAGTCCAAACCAGGCTCAGAGCCATAAAATAAAATTGAAGTTAAAGTGTGCTCACTCTCATAGGGTTCCTTCTTTTACAGTTAGATTTTTATGGGCATATAAATTCTCACCCTTGACATATATGAACTAGCTTATACTTGAAATAATTGTTGGTGATGTTCTTAAGTTCCCCCAAAATACTTTTTGATTTTTAGTTTTAAAAGAAAAGACCAGTAGCATACATTAGTCATGATAAATGCTTTTGGAAATAAACCTACCTGCATAAGATCCTTTGGAAAGAATTAAAATAATAGAGTTTGCAATTTGAGATCCAATTAGATCCAAAGAAACTGACATAACCCCAGGCATTTGAAGACATATTTTTTAAAAAACTTAATATAGATAGTGAAGAATACATAATATCTAGACAGGCTCTCATAAAATAATAATGAAAAGACAGTTGCCATAGAGCAAAATATTTCTCAGTGGTAGTTACTCTATTACCTAGCTATTTTTCAGAAAGTTCCAGAAAGAGGTTGGGATTTATTCTTATAAAATGTAAGCAGATCTTAATTCTAAAAGATCAGAGCTTTCTCTGGAAGGCAAAAGAATTATATGTCTTAAACCAATTTACCAACCACACTAGACACAAGATTTTTAATGTTCAAAGTATGCTTGTTCTATGATTTTTCCGTAACTTTTGACTTGGCTCAGAGCTTGTTTTTCTTGTGCCTATATTTGTAGATTATATGAAAATCCACACATGGGAATCATGTCAGATACCTTTCTGATATAGTGTTTTGCCTTAGTTAAAATATGCCAAATCAGGGCACACATTTAGAAATTAAATAAGAGGTCTTTTTCTCACATGGATGACTAAGAATCCCTACTCTGTTCCAGTAGTCTAGTGGTTTACCACCATGTACTGTGCCTTACAGCCAGACCACCAGGAAAGAAATGAAGTTCTAGGACGAAGGCACTCCCCAAATGATGAGAATGAAGACAGCAGCACTGTTTTCCTTTCCCTTCACCCCCACTATTTGTTTATGACCGATGTATAAAAGGAGGTGTGAGGGTCTGAGGAGAGCAGGGAAGGAAGGAGAGATAGAGGACACTAACTTCACTTAACACTGGCTAGAAAGAGACATTTTTTCATTGTTCTTGTTCCTTCTTTCCCGGTTTTTCACTTAGCATAGTGTCTGACCCATACCAAACCCACAGAAATAGCTGTTGAATGAATGACAAAAAAAGGAAAGAAACAGCAAATCATTCTAAACAATTAGTTGATCTGTTTCTGAATCCTCCAGTTTTTTCTCTCCTAGGGTTATTGCGATATCCTTCTAACTGGCTTAGCATCAGTTTCCCTCTCTCCCACCCAACTGTTAGATTATTAAAGTACAAGTATAGATTTTACAGTCTGTCCATACCGATAATATTCTACTCTTTTCCGCACTTCAAACAAAAATTTTTGTTTAACTCTTACTGAAATGCATTCTGTTATGGGAATTAAATGGGCTTCTACAACTGAAGTTTTAAAAATAGTTCTTGCACATAATAAGTACTCAGTATTATTATCATTGATTCTGCTTTCTTTTATGCTATTCTGTTCTTATATATGACTTCAGAAATATTTGATAAAATGTTCTTCTTAAAAGCTATCCTCTAACCTAAAAAAACAAAACAAAACAACCTAAAAAAAAAAGCTACCCCCTGATGTCCTCCCTGCAGAATTAGTCCTGTGTTCCTGTGACTGTGTCAGAAGAATAAGAGCAAGGAAACTGTACCTGGCACCTTGGAGGGCCCAGGCTGTGGTTCCCAGGTAGACGGTTCATACTTATCTCTCTGTTTGCTTCATTGAGGGGTGGAGCAGAACCTGCCTAAGAACAAACAGTGAGATATTGATTCCTACACAGAGTTAGAGGAGACACATTGATTTTTTAACATTTTTGTAACTTTAGATTCTCAATCCTTAGAAGCTATTAAAATGTTTGGAGTTATTTTTCTGTCAAACCTGGGAGAGAGAAAAATATGTAGTAATAAACATCATTCCTTTAACTTTTAAGAGAGTAGGCACTAAGTGGAGGGTACCTATTCTCTTTGTATTATTTTAAGTCTTTTTGACTTATGTTGAAGTATTAGTAAGTGGAACAATCTCTAAGAGATTTTCTAATGTGCCCATACTTCCTGCAGCATGCTGTCAGATCATCTCTGTCTTCTCCTGTGTCCATAAAAACAGCATTAAATACAATCGGTTCCCACCTAAGATGCTACAGTTCCTATTATCAGAGGATACCTCTCCTCAATTTCTTACTTTTATTGGGAATGAGGTTTTATTTTTTTTTTAAATATAAGCCAGCAGTGCCTAGAGATGGTAAACTTATCCAAAATAAATTCTTAAAGTTCCTTTTATTTCACTTTTAACATCTCAAGTGAGAGGAGCTTAACCAGTGAGCGGAACCTTGTAGATATGACTAGTCTTACATATCCCACATAGAGATTAGAAGACAAAGAGTTGATAGGCAATAGGGAAGCAAGAAAAGCAAGAGGACTTAGTTCTTATCGAGTCATAAAAGGCGTTCTCTCCGTGCTTAGTTTTACCTCAGTAGAAGAGTGGCCATTAATCTCCAGCAAGTAGGCCCAACATGCCGAAGACCTGTCAGCACCATATAAACAGAGGGGAGCAAACTGTTAATATTGCTGTCGTGAGAAAACTGGAAACAGACTGATTAATTGTATGGGCGCTTCACCACCAGGGAGCCAGCTTTGGTCGTCGCCTTATTAGGGAAGTCACAGTTTGCTTTTAGGCCTATCATTATTATGACTGTCCGGTTTTCATCCTCACTGTTTTTGTTATTGTTGTTAAATGGATGCCTTGTTCTTAAACCTGTTCTGCAAAGGTTGAGTGGCAGGAGTGATTAGTTTAGAAGAAGTCAGTGTCCTCCATGAAGCCTAAATTGTTTACGGTCCTGACAGTTCAGTTTCTGAGGACTCCCAGATGGCAACCCTGCTGAATTAGTTCAAGGCCTAGTTAACATCTCATGAGAATTATGTACCACATTCATACGTGACAGTGCATGAAGAACTCTGTGGAAAATCTTGATGTACTCAGAATTGTCAGGATGTATCCAACTCGGTGGCCACTGAGGACAACTTTGAGAGGGACAGGAAGAAGAGCTTGT
Organism: Petromus typicus; assembly: GCA_004026965.1. Classification (NCBI taxonomy): domain Eukaryota; kingdom Metazoa; phylum Chordata; class Mammalia; order Rodentia; family Petromuridae; genus Petromus; species Petromus typicus. The sequence continues at coordinate 20,059 of PVIR01017182.1, forward strand.
CCTGGGCCCTGCCGAACAGTAGTATATCCTAATGTGGTAACAGTAGGATATAAATCTGAGGTCACACGCAGGTGCCTCGAGAGCACATTTGGTCAACTGTCTTATAAAAATAGCACCTTCAACTTTGAGATGATAAAAGAGTTGCCACCATTTGAACAATCAGAAGTTTGCATGCACACACCAAATGAAGCTTTCTCATTTGTCTTAGGAAGTCAAAAGCTCTGATTATACATTCTTGTTTAGTAGCAACCTATTTGAGATAAGGGACGTTTCAATTTCCCTAGCCTCTGCCACTTCTGGTGTGTGAGACTGCCTTGGTTTTCTTAACAGCAGCCCATTAATTCATTGTGCTGCTGAGGCTTTAACCTTAAGTACATGTAATTAAATCATAGTAAAGTTGTCTTATATCTCAGATATTAGGTCTATTGCCCATGTTCCAGGTTTTTCACAGGGTGAAAAACATTTAGATTTAGTTCTCTAAGAACACACAAGCAAAAAACATGAAGAGCTTGTTGAAGTAGAAGTAACACCACCAGGTCAACTGTGAAGTTCCTCAGAAAATGAGGTGGGATTGTTTTGGGCTTGGGCTAGGCTGTCAACACATGCTTCACAGGCTCATGCAGTAGGGGACTTGAGGAGCCGATACCTAGAACCACATTCTACTGTGATTCCTGGTCACCACAAAGCCAAAGGTTATAAATCAAGGAAAAGAATAAAATGGGAGCACAAATGGAGGTAGTGTGTGGAATGCCCTGAAGTTAGACTTTCCCTAGTTATGAGCGAACCTCTGGGCTACAGAGCCAATTGTTTAACCAGTAAGTGTGAATACTAGTAACAGTATTGCATAAGGAAAATCTGAGAAATAAGAGACTCCATGCTGGAAACAGGGAAGTGTTCAGTAAATGTTAGCTGCTATGATTTTCCTCATAACTAAATCAGTTCAGGAGGAGCAGTACGCAGGTGGGAAGAGGCTTCACGGAGCCTAGGACTCAGGACTGCGTCACGGCTCTCATTCCGAGCACACATCTGTAGAGTCTCCAGACCTAGACTTGGTCCTTCCGGAGTAATACGGCAGGGTCTTCCAGAGGCTGTGCCTCTCCTACTGGCACATTTAATTACTCCCTTATTCCAGTTATCTTCACCCGTGCTACCACTTAAAAGAGCCAACCATCCTCTCCCACCCATACGACCACTTACACTCACATCTTCAGGCATACCTTTGACTGCAGAAGTTCTGAAAAATGCATCTGTTTCCTCTTTGCCCAGTCCCTTCAGACTTAACTCCTTGCAGCCTGACTAGAGCGTACTCTTTGCTGACATTGTCGCTTCCATAGGCTCTTGTTTCTTGAACTCCTGGCCACTGTCAGCAGCACTTTCTTCTAGGCCTTTCTTCTTCTCTTCTTTGCACTCCCTCCCTTCTCTGCATCCTCACTGCTGCCATATCTTCCTCCCACTCCCTGACTAGGAATGCCCAACACTCTGCTGCCTGTCTTTCTACTCTTTTTCAACCCTCATAGCCAGGAGCCAGTATAGCAGCATCTTACGTGTTAGAAAAGACACTTCTTCCTCAGACACTTTTTTAGTACTTGCAGGGAGATGAGTATACTCTATATTTATAGAGTTATAATCTCTATAAATCCACAGTGATTGGATAGGATCACCATGTGCTTATTCTGTCTGGCTGTCTACCTAACATCTCTACTCAGGTGCCAAGTTGAAGGCATGGGGTTTGTTTTGTTTTTGTGGTATTGGGGGCTGAACCCAGGGCCTTTGCACTGGCTATATCCTCTCTAGTCTTGAGTCAAACTATTGCTAAATTGGACTAGAAATTAGATCTTTCTGCTTCAGCCTCCCAGTGTGCTGGGATTACAGACATGTACTTCTATGCCCAGCTTACTGTTTTTCTATGAAAAATATATCCACTGTAGCTAGGTCAATTTCAGTTAATCATGACATCATTCTCTTAAGTTTTCCAAGCTGTGAACCTCTATATAGTCCAAATGGTTTTAAGTTTCCTTAATAGCTAGTCATATCCTTCTTTTACTTTCCATTTCCATAGTCACCCCCTAATCTGACTCTTACCACCTGATTCCTATAATTACCTAACTAAAAGTGTCCCTCCCACAGCTCCTCTGTCCAGGCTAACACACATACTAACATAAAATGGTCTTACTGGACATTGGATAGTTCAACAACCTGTAGAAGGTAATGAAGCCCTTGGTTGAGTATCTCATCTCTGTGATCTGACCTTGACCTATTCCCATGACTTTATCTTGCCCTGGTCCCTACATGGATGGTGTCACAAATCAGAGTCATCTACTGTCTCCTTAATAGGCCACTTCCACCCACCCTAGCCACAGTGACACAGTCTGTTTCCTGACATACCACCTGTTTCCTTCTGCTTGACTAGGCTACTCTTATCAGTTCAAGTGCCCCTTCTTCCCACCTGTCCTTTGTGGCTGGCCCCTTCTCTAAGCTCTTCCAGCAACTATCATTCCGGGCCACTTATTTGACACCTAACTGGATAGTTTCCATCTCCTTGTGTTTATATTCTTCTTACTGGCTGAGTTGGAAGAGTGTTAAAGTCCAACATTGGCCTTCTTTTCTTTGTAGCCTATAATAGAAGACTACTCATACTAGTTGTACACTGAAGGCTTATTAATAACTACAATTATGTCATCTCATTTGTGGAATTGCTTATTATATAATTGTTCATATCAACTAGTAAGAAGTTTCCTAGAAATATAGTATTTATTGCTTATAACAGCTCTTTAAGGAGGACAGAGGGTCTTTAGAAAGAAGTGAAGAACTGTGCCTCAGAGATGCTATGTGACTTGCCTAACATGACATGGTTGGTAAGTAGTAGGGTCCAACTGGAACCAGGTTTTCTGATGCTTAGATCCGTGCTGATTCCCCAGTGTACTTGCTGTTGGTGTTGGTAATACCCAGAGGTCTCCACCCTATAAGAGAAACCACTTTTAATTCTTCCGAACTTTTAATTGAGGTCCTTCAGGAGAGTGAAGAAATTAAGGGAGGCGGGAACCCATGAACGGGGAGTAGGAGGTGGGATTGCTGTGCTCACTGGCAGACTGTGTCAGCCACAAAGAACCAGCCATGACCATTGGCTTGGTGCCAGAGAGTGCATTTTGTTTAGGTCACTGTTCGCCAGACCTTTCCATTTCCCAGGCCTGTAAACTTCAAACAAAAACATGACAATATCTGTACAGTACATACATCCAAAGCAGACATAAAAAAATAAAACATTACCTACTTTTCACCACTGTTTCATACAAAAACACAACAGCATTTTTAAAAGGGCAGTCTCAACAGTCTAACTGCTTTTTAAAAGTAATAGATTTTAAAATCATACTACTCTTTTTTGTTTTTCCCTCGTTTTTCCTTGGACTACTAAAAAGATGCCCAAACTACCAGCCAGCTATTTGAACTAACTTTTCAGAAACCCCAATTCAAGTCATGTTTTTCCTTTCTGAGTATTGAAATTATCCAGTCCAAGGAATGTTGTTGCTTGGGTATTCCCATTCCATATCATCAGATCTCTGATTTGAGAATTAGGGGTGGTTGGTAAATCCAAAGTCCCCATTTTATATAAATTTAAAACTAGTTTCTCCCCAGCATTAGTGGAGGCACAATGACTCCTATTTTCCTAGTTGCCTAAGGCAAAATTAAATCAATTCACAGGAAACAATTTGTACTAGATGTTTGTCAAGTTTAATCTCTGGCTGTGGCCATTTGGAAGCAACTTAATAGCTTGACTTGGAAATCTCAAGAGAATACCAAAAAAGATTTTTCAACTTTCTAAACTACTGTTTCCTGTGCACATTGTATTAAAAGTATGATTCTATTTACATCAGTTCTCACTAAAATATTAATCTTACTATATAACAAGAAATTTCTATCTTAAGCATTACCATTTTTATTGACATCCTGATGAATACCGGAAAAAGTGTATCTGTGTGAATGTGTGTCCTGTCAGACTCTTGTTGCTTCCTCTTTCTTCAAACAATATTCAGTGCTTACCTATTACAGTAGTCTCTATAAATGTCACTTGATTTACCAAAACTTCTTTCCTACTCTTACCCTTGTTAACCCAGAAAAATTTTTATTGAGTTCACTGGAGGTGAGACTAAGTCCAAAAGTTAAAATGTTCTTTGCACATCCAGTAACATCTCAAATTAATATGTCCAAGACTGAGATCCTGATAACCAGCCCCTGCTCCCACTGCAAACTACCCCACCCTTCACCATGCAGTCTTTCCCTTCTCACTTAAGGAACCTCCATCCATCCATCCATTTATTCAGGCCAGACACCTTCCTCTCTGCAAATGCTGTCTCATCACCACTCCCATGGCTACCCAAGGGTCTCAGTCAGTACCATCTTTCTCCAAGATTTTTGCAGTAACTAGTCACCTGCTGTACACAGGTGAAAGGAGCTCTCCAGTCTGCTCTTGAAACTATAGCTAAAAAAAAAAAAAAAAAAAAATTAATGTATGAATTTGATGGTGCCACTCCTGGCCCAAACTAGCCAATAGCATCATCTCTTACTCCTTACTCCAAGCAAAAGCCAAGGCCACACACTCGTCACCTACCACTACTTCTCTGCTTCACCTCCCGTGACTTCCCCCTCTCATTCTCTCTGTTCCAGTGACACTGGTCTTTTTCTTGGTCCTTGAGTACCAAGAAGCCTCCTGCCTCAGATTCTATACTTGCTTTTCACTCCAGACTATAGAGCTTGCTCCTTCAGCCCCTTTGGCCTTTATACAACTGACTCCTTGACCACTCTGTTTTAAACTTCAGCCAGGCCCTATCCCCCCACGCCCCTGTCTCTGTAGCATGTCCTGTTTTCTTTCCTTGCTTATTACCATACATGATACTTCATTTTATTTATTTATTTATTTTTATTTAATTTTATTGACACTTTTTCTTTTTTTTTGAGACAGGATCTTGCTTTGTAGTTCAGGCTGGCCCTGAGCTCATTATATAGCCCAGGTGAGCCTCATACTCAAAGCAATCCTCCTGCTTCTGCCTCCCGAGTGTTGGGATAAGAGGCATGAGTCACCATCCTCAAAGCTGTAGTATGTAGTATTGATTGCTGGTGGTCGTGAGTCATCATGCCTGGCATTGTTGTATGTGGTTACCAGGGATCAAACAAAGGACCTTGCGCATACACTGGAACCACAGAGCTAAATCCCCGGGCCCTATTTTACATATGCATTATCACATTCAACATTGAAAATTTGTACCTGTACATGACACAGCTTGATTCTCATTTTTTCCTATTCCCCTGCCTTCCCCACAACCCCCTATTCGCCTGGATACAACTTCATTTTGTCTGTCTCCCTGTCTTAGGCCACCTAAGTTATATATCCCTCTTAGATATACATGTTGTGCTTTGCTCAAATTATGCAAGCATGTGCCGTGACCCTGCTGTCCCCCAGATGGAAGCTGCACAGGTCATGGCTTTTATCCAGTTTGCTCACTGCCATGTCTGCAGGCCCTTGGACTCTACCTTGCCCGGATTGCTGAATAAGTCAACTAAATGAGTGAAATACGATTACCAAGATTCTGCCCACTCAATTTGGTCAAATTGATTTTTTTCTTATTTCAAAAGAAAATGAAAATAATACCCATTGTCCTACCATTTCAGTATATGTTTCTAGATCTTTTCTGCAAATGCTTGTTTCCCATTAAAATGTTCTCATACTATACTATTCTTTTTTTTTTTTTTTTTTTTTTAGGTTTTTGGAGACAGGGTCTTGCTTTTGTGGTTCAGGCTGGCCCTGAGCTCAGCCTCAAACTCACATCACAATCCTCCTGCCTCTGCCTCCCGAGTGCTGGGATTACAGGTGTGAGCCACCACGCCCAGCACTGTGGTATGTGGTACTGGTTGCTGCTGGGTGTGGGTCTCCACACCCAGAATTGTTATGTGGTTACCGGGGAATCGAACCCGGGTCCTTGCGCTTGCGAGACAGGCGCCGGAACCACTGAGCTAACTCCCCGGCCCCATACTATACTATTCTTAATCTAATCACTTCATTTAGTATATTTTGAATGTCTTTTCATGTCAATAAATATTTGTCTAAAACATCGTGAACCACTGAAGGAAAATGATACTTTAATGTGTAAGTATACCTACATATCATTCACCTTAGAAGAAGTAAAAGGACTATTTTTGGTGCATTCACCAAAAGATCACATGAACAGTCTGATAATAAGCTGCTAGAATCTCAACACCAACACTTCTTCATCACCAAAAATCAGACACAGATGAAAGGATTGTCTGATAGAGCATGCCGTTGTGAATCAATTTTTCGGGGGGGGGGGGTAACCTGGAAACAAACTCAAGACCTTGCACTTGTCAAGCAGGCACTGTGCCTCTGAGCTATATCCCCAGCCCAGAGCAACCCAATTCTTAAAACAAGATCTACACATTATAGACTGCAATATGTCTGAACTACATATTAGGAAAATCATAAATTGGAGATCTAAATGTACACAGTATGGTTATGTTGAATATTAGAAGAATAAGCCCATTTTGCAACAGTATTACTGCTAAATCAATCTCTTAAAAGTAACTATTGACCCCTCAAGAGTATACATAATACTTTTTTATTTTCCTTTTCACTACTGGGAATCAAACTAAAGACCAGCACTGCACCACTAAGCTACATTTCCAGCTCTTAGATAATACTTTGTTAAACTCAGTAAATAAATATAAATTTTTATGTTCTCTAAGACTTAGAGTTAGCCAGACTTTTGTGGCTACTGTTAAAGATAATTGAAAATTAAAATTTAAATTTAACATGTCGTTAACTTCAGCTGAAGCTGCAGCCTGAATAGATCAACTTATGAGTCAGTCTATCAGGACTCAGAAGCTACTAAAATATAGGTGTCATTTTTGATAGTTTTTTTTTTTAAGGTTTTTTGAGACAGGGTCTCGCTTTGTAGTTCAGGCCGGCCCTGAGCTCAGCCTCAAACTCATCACAGCAATCTTCCTGCCTCTGCCTCCCAAGTGCTGGGATTACAGGCATGAGCCACCACGCCCGGCACTGTGGTATGTGGTACTGGTTGCTGCTGGGTGTGAGTCCCCACGCCCAGTATAGGTATGTGGTTACCAGGGATCGAACCCGGGTCCTTGCGCTTGCAAGACAGGCGCCAGAACCACTGAGCTAAATCCCCGGCCCCATTTTTGATAGTTTTAAAAGCAACTGTTTCTCTTCTATTCCACAAATTCTTTTTTTTTTTTTAGGTTTTGTTTTTTTGTTTTTTTTGTTTGATTGTTTGTTTTTTGAGACAGGGTCTCGCTTTGTGGTTCAGGCTGGCCCTGAGCTCAGCCTCAAACTCACATCACAATCCTCCTGCCTCTGCCTCCCAAGTGCTGGGATTACAGGCGTGAGCCACCACGCCCAGCACTGTGGTATGTGGTACTGGTTGCTGCTGGGTGTGGGTCTCCACGCCCAGTATTGTTATGTGGTTACCGGGGAATCGAACCCGGGTCCTTGCGCTTGCAAGACAGGCGCCGGAACCACTGAGCTAACTCCCCGGCCCCACAAATTCTTTCTCTTGATGACTTAGAGGTGTGGTTTTTCCAGTCTTCTGTCTCCCTAATGTCCTGGTTGCTCCTCCCCTCGCATTACTTCCTCCAGAGTCTCCTTCAGCCAGACAAATGCAGGCCAACATCAGCTATGCCATTCAGTACTGAACTCTGTAAAGATAAATATTAATTGTACGATAGTGTATATGTACATGGCTCTGTCTCATGTGTCTGTGTCTGTGTTGGACTGGCCATTAGGCCCAGTACTCCTGCCAAGTAAGTGCTCTGCCACTGGGCTCCATCCCCAGCCTTTCTTACTTTTCCAGACAGGTTCTCTCTAAATTGCTAAGGCTGGCTTCAGACTTGTCATCCTCTTGCCTCAGCCTGTTGAGCAGCTGGGACTCCCATGCCCTGCTTATACATAGCCTCTTACTGAGAAAGTCTATAAAAAGTTAAGTGATTTTGTCTTATTCTGAGATTAAATATATATAAACTTTAGAAAATCATTTTCTGGGACAATGACACTGTCATTGTAGGAAAAGTATATTTTCACTACTGTTAAAAAATATTCCATAAGAATTTGAGCTAGATACTTGACATCTGTGATATAAACTCTCACTCTTATATTCAGATGCCTAATCACAACCAACATTACTTCCTAAGTATTTCTACTCCAGGCTTAGACTGTTGCTAGGAAACTTAAACACAATTCTGAATGAGCAGGTAAAAGAGACCCTTATTTCCTGTAACTATCAGCCAAGATATAATATCTGGTACAATCTTGCCACTTTTTCAGCCAATGAAATTAACAAAATGAGGTACCTAGAGAAATGATTGAAGTATGATTATTTCTTCCATGTGGCCTGCTGTCGAAATATCTGCCTTTGATTTAAAATTGTTTTCCATTAACTCTGAGCATAGCTAGACATGTAAGTCCTAGACACATCCGCCTAATGTAACTATTTCAGGAGGACTCTGCAGTTCCTATCAAGAACACTAAATTGCCTCTCCCTGAGGATGCTTCAGGAGCTTTTTGCTAATTTTAGGGTGGGTGCGTGTACCCTCCCAAGTGGACTGTGGCCCTCCCACCGCAACACAGACAGCTCTCCTGGAGCACATCTTCTTGAAAAACAGTAACACTGTGTGAATAAATGATTTTCCTTTTAAAATTATTCCCTGTGCAGCTCTGTCCTTATTCTCTTTGTAGACTCATCATTTCTAATTAAATTCTGGAGGTTTGGACTCGTGGTTGTGTTGCTGTTTTTGTGGGTACATTGTGAGTCTTTCTTTTAAACCTAAGTTGAGATATTTCCAATAGGAACTTTTAAGAAAAAAATGTTCTCGTTTTAATTAATTTTTTTTTAAGTGCCAGTTGTGTATCTCTAAGAACTAAGCTTCAGGAAAATCATAATATGTATTATTAAATGTGTCAAAGTCTTGTAAAATCCCTGCTTAGAGCCTGACCAGTCCCTTTTCTTTTCAGCATCAGGCCTTGGTGGGAGCTGAGTTGAAGTCCTCAGAAATTATTCAAGTTAAATGATTTTTGAGGTATTTGACTTAATGTCATGGAACAAAATGGAATGAAGTCCCCTACATTTTTTGTGATGACAACTCCCTTTGATTTCATAGCCAAGTGCCTCTGAATGCTTACCCCTAAATATGAGCTAACATAAGGGCTCTGAATCATATAGGACCCTTTTGATTTTTAGTTTTTCTGTTCTCTCCTTTCATTACAGCAGTCTACAAATGAAGCCCAAGTGCTCTCCTAGTGTATCAAGCAGTTCTAAAACTGACAAAATAAGATAATCGTTCTAGTTGATTTTCATTATCTCTTAGCATGTTTCTTCAGCGTCCTTTGGTACCAGGGAACTTAATAATGCTACCTGCCAGTGATGTGTTTCCTTTGATGAATGAGAGAAGTGTGGAGATGACCCTCCTTATCTCTTTTGTCCTTTGGCTTGGGTGTCAGGGCCGGCCAGATGCACTTGCACTGGCTTGAGCCGTGCTATGCATGTGATTTGCCCGCTGTAGAAATGCTGCCAGACCTGATGATTAATAGGGTTGTGGTGCATGGAGGTCATTTAATGCACAGAGAACCCTAAACATAGCAGCCTCATCAGACAACAAAAGACAGCGACCTTTTTTTTTTTTTTTTTTTTTAATTATCTTTATTGGTACATTAAATATACACATCATGATTGCACTCCATAATGGGGATTTGTACCAGTATAAGACACAACTTAATTCTCATTTTTTCCCATAGCCCCACCCACCCTACCACCCCCCCATATATATAAAATTTGTTTCCTTACTTTTTTGTTACAATCTCAACATTAAGACAGCGACCTTTTGCAGCAAGGTTCCTGTTTACCAAAGAACTGCTGCTAAGTCAGATATCCTTAAGTTGGTCTGCAGCATTTGGTTTTTAATTGTTGAAGTTTGAGAAATTAGTAGTTACTTTTATAGCATTTTAGTTAAAAAAAAACACTTGGAGAATTTCAATTAAGAGAATATCTGTGTGTGTGCATATCTGATTGTGTTCTGTCTTGGAAAGAACTTGCAGCTCTTTCATGGGATGCAGACCATGTCCCATTTCCTGTTGGCCTTTGCAGAGCCAGGCTGTCTTAATTACCCCTATTTCTGTGTATTCAGCTTCTGCTTCTCTACTGGCTTCTTAATTTTAGCATATAAATGTACCGAAGTCTTTCCCTTCTTTAAAAAAGAGAAACCTTTTCTTAGCCCTACATCCTTCTTTAGCAATGGCCCAATTTCTCTTTGGTCCTTCAAAGTGTATTTTTTAGAAGAGTAATCCACATTCCTTGTTTTTCTGCTGTCTGGCTTCCTCCTCTTCCAGAAGCTCTCTGTCTGAGGTCATTGATGATTCCTTTGCCAAATCCTGCCAGCACTTTTCAGGTCATTTAACGGCTTCACCTCTTTTACTACCACTGGTCCCCTTCCTCCTTGAAGTTTTCTCCTTCATCGGCTTTCCGATGTGGCTCTTCTGCATTTCCTTCTCCATATCAACCCCTCCTTTCCAGTCTTCTCCTTGTACCCTCCTTAAACAGCACAGTTTTGCTGGGGTCCAGTCTTCTCATTTTCTAGTATGTGCTATCCAGGAAGGCCCTCTATTCACATGGCTTCATCTTAAACCTGTAGGCTAGAGGCACACCAGCCTCCTCCTTGGACTCAGTGACCCTACTGTACTTCTTCAGAGTTCCAGTCCTCTTCCCCAGCAAGGTGCTTCCTCTTCCATACTCCTGTGTCATCAAGTGGAGCTGCCATTCATCTCCTTGACCTAGCACAAAAACTGTGGACAGCCCAGGCTTCTCCCTGGCCCACTGACCCTCACTTCCTGTCAGTCACCCTACCCATGGATTCATCTATAGACATCTCTCTAAGGCTAGGCTATCTCTCCAACATGAAGGCCACCATTGCAATTCAGTTCAAGCCTGTGTCTGACCTAGTTTTTCAAAACAAAGATACTTTCATTCAGTTTCTCTTTCTATAGTGAATTTTTTAGCAGCTTTTTTTTTTCATACTTAGGATTGAACTCAGTGTAATGCACACAATAGGCAAGTGCTGTAGCACTTGTTCCTTTTTATATTATCTTGAAACAAGATCTTGCTCAGTTGACCAGGCTGCCCTTAAACTCATGCTTCTTGTACATTAGCCTCCGAAGTAGCTGAGTACAGGTGTGTGCCACATTTGCACTTTTAAAGTACAAAGTTAAATACATTATTCTCTTTCTTGGGACCTTTCTATGGGCACCTCATCCCTCTTAGGGTAGACTTTTAGTGTGACATTCAAGAGCCCCAGGGCTGCCCTCCCAGACACTTACCCATGTAGAGTTCTTTTGTCTCCTCAAGAGTGATTCCCTTGGAGTACTGTACTTCTGCTGGCCGTGTGCCCCTGCCTCTGCTGTGCCTGCATCCTTCTGCTGCTTCTCCTCCCCTCTGACTTGTCAGTTTGCAGAGACCTTTCTTGACTAGGTGTCCTACTGGCTCCCCTCAACCTGCACATCTATGTATGGATTAAAAAACTTTGTCTTTCCAAATTGTCAGGCCCCCACACACTGCCAGGAATATATTATGAAGCCTAGATTCATTTGTTGTAATGAAATATCTCTTAGTTATTTTTCTGTTGTTGCTAAGACAAAATACCCGACACCCAAAGTTAAAGAGGGAAAGGTTTATTTTGCTCACAGTTTTGTAGAGGTCTCAGGCCATAGTTGACTGGCTCCAAGGCAGAGTGACAGAGGAGAAATAGTTCACAGCACACAGAAGACAGCAAGAGCAATAAGGAACCTTAACAGCATCCGTCTGTCCCTTTAATACAGACTGCTTGGGGAGAGTAGCACTCACATCCCTCGTCTTAGATCCATTAGGCCTTGTACTGCACCTTGAATCCATTCGAGGTCACACACTGTAGATCCAGCCACCTCTGAAAAAGTCCTCCCTATGCATGCGGCTTTGGTGGGTATCCAAACACAAACCATAACAAGATGTTTGCTGAAGTTTCAATTTAATTCACAGGAAATAAAATGATCACAAGGGTTTCCTGATAAAGCAAATCATCATCCATTCTTTTTTCCCTCACAAGTTTGATACCTTTTAGGAATATGTTATGATCATATTCATCATTAGGAATCTGTATCTGTACATGCTATATCTTGGTTGGTTGTTCCCATTCCCCTTTGATCCCTTCTACTCCCTCCCTATTTACAGAAGCTTTGTTTCCATTCTTTCCTTCTTTTCCATTTTTCTCTCCCTACTTTCGTCCTCCCTACCCTTCATCATTCTTTACTGAACAATTAATAGTAAAACAAATGCTGACCTTGTTTCCAAACATGAAGCGCTCCTAGCCATTCCTCAAGTGCCTGCCTTCCTCCAAGGAGCCCTGTCTTTTCCAGGTCCGATCTGTCTCAGGCAGCATGATTCTACATGAGCAGGCCTGGGGTTTCCAGCTGCTCCACAACCCCTGCTCCATATCCGAGCTAAGGAGCCGGGGCCCAGAGCACTTCTGCTCGTTCAGTCCGTTTCCTCCAGAGCCCCTGTCTGGCAGGACTGAAGCCACAGCAGGGGAGAACCCTCAGTGTCTCCCGCATGATGAGGTGCCACGGCCCAGCTTTCCTGGGCATGCCTGTCCTGTCCGTATGCACCTGCCCTTCCATTTGGTTGGTTTGCCTGAGCTTTGGGGAATATCTGCCTCAGGGGAAGGAGGAACAGTGGGCAGTGTGAGCATGTGTCTGGCCCTGCCTAGGAAACCCCTCTAAACAGAACAGCTTGGCTCTACCTGGAAACCTTCAGAAAGTCTTTTTCTTCTTGTATTTACTTTCAAAACATAGATTCATTTTTAATGCCTTCCTTAGTATCTCTGAAAATGTATTCTTCTCATTGATTTCAGTGCTTTTATTCCACAACTTCCTTCCTCCAGAGAGAAGAGGAACTGATTGACATTATCTCCTTGAAAGTCTGTACTGTTAATGACCACCACTAAGTCTTCAGGAGATAACATCTTCTCCAGACACAATCAGCTTGGGTCCCTTATCTTTTCTGCATATATTATACCTTACAGTTTTTTGTCTGTTATATCTGGCCTCATATAAATTATAGCATCCAACACAGAAAAATGCTAAAGGGAAACAGTAGACAAAGGGTGTCTGAAAGGACTTAGAATCTCTCCCAAAGGGACAGGGAAAATAAGCCCATGTGAAATGTATTTACATATTTATAAACATTACCTAAACTCGTTGTACAAATAATATTGAAGGAGTATTAGAGATGATATGACCAAACTTGGCTACGTACTGTGAGGGGAGAAATGAACAGTGTTGGAAAGTAAGAGGGATCTACTAACGAGGAACTGAAAGTGCTCTTGTGTGCATTAATTGTGTTCACGGAAGTATCGATCTCCAGTGTCTGGCATATTTTAGACACTCGCTAAGTGCTCGTTGATTGCATAGCCAACTGGATTTCTCTGGAACTCTTGGAAGGATAGGCCAATATAATCTGGTTTGTAAATAATTCGTGAATCTTGTCTACTTCAGTCATAGAAATTTTAGGATTTTTCAGCAGAGAATTTTAAGTAGCAAGACACAGGTATGCTACGCTGTGGTATTTGTCCCAGCTGGACATCATTTGAGTCATCTTCCTTCTCACTTTCTCTGGTTCACTTAGGTTCCTGCAAATCACCAAGAGGTCAGAGCTCATCTCGAAATGACTTTTCAGCCCGCTTACATGATTCATGCCTCAGTCATAGTCCCAGATCTTAGCAATGCTGCCACATTCCCTTCATTCTGCTTTTTTAAGGGGTGTCATTATTTAGCAGTTACCTTAAAAAAGGATAATTCCAGGTATAGTTTGGCAGTGGAGCACTTACTCCACGGGTGTGAAGCCCTGGAGTCAGTCCCTAGCACTGCAAAAGAGGAAAGAAAATGATCCCTTTTCCCATTCAACTATCCCTGAACACCAGCCTCCATTTCCATATTAGAATCTCATACTCTGCCAGCCCTGAGCCTTACTGAAAGACTGTGTCGTAGGTTTCTTTTTCTGACATATCTTTATCTCAAGTCACATTGCAAATCCTTAGACGTAGCATGTTAAATAATAACAACAATCTGTAAATTGTGTTGTATTTTGGATTGAATACCAGATAGAAGCACCTGGTAGCACATGAATTAAGACTATAATGTACAGGGGCCGGGGAGTTAGCTCAGTGGTTCCGGCGCCTGTCTCGCAAGCGCAAGGACCCGGGTTCGATTCCCCGGTAACCACATAACGATACTGGGTGTGGAGACTCTCGCCCAGCAGCAACCAGTACCACATACCACAGTGCCGGGCGTGGTGGCTCACGCCTGTAATCCCAGCACTCGGGAGGCAGAGGCAGGAGGATTGTGATGTGAGTTTGAGGCTGAGCTCAGGGCCAGCCTGAACCACAAAGCGAGACCCTGTCTCCAAAAACCTAAAAAAAAAAAAAGACTATAATGTACACAATAGTTAATTTCTGAGTTTAAATCAGTGGCCCATGGTTATATAAGATGGAACCATTAGGGAAAGCTGGGTGAAGGTTATGAGAGTATGAGCACTTTACAAATAAAGAAATTTGGAATTAGTTCAACCCCACATCTACCCTTCCTTTTTCTGTACCCCTAAGAAACTGGAAGAAGCACAGACCTTTGAACTCAGAAAATCTTAGCTTTGAATCCTAGCTTTATAATGCTGGCAAATTAACCTTGGTTCTGAACCCTGGTTCCTCTTACGTAAAAATGGAGGCTGTACTTACTACATGGGGCCATTGTGAGTCCTGAGTGAAATATGAATGACAGGTGCACCCTCAAACTGTACTTGTGGGCCGGGGAGTTAGCTCAGTGGTTCTGGCGCCTGTCTTGCAAGCGCAAGGGCCCGGGTTCGATTCCCCGGTAACCACATAACAATACTGGGTGTGGAGACCCACACCCAGCAGCAACCAGTACGACATACCACAGTGCCGGGCGTGGTGGCTCACGCCTGTAATCCCAGCACTTGGGAGGCAGAGGCAGGAGGATTGTGATGTGAGTTTGAGGCTGAGCTCAGGGCCAGCCTGAACCACAAAAAAAAAGCGAGACCTAAGGAAACAAATTTTATATATATGGGGGGGTGGTAGGGTGGGTGGGGCTATGGGAAAAAAATGAGAATTAAGTTGTGTCTTATACTGGTACAAATCCCCATTATGGAGTGCAATCATGATGTGTATATTTAATGTACCAATAAAGATAATTTAAAAAAAAAAAAAAAAAA